>JAJMAH010000130.1:0-55953 GCA_030564925.1 Geotrichum aggregatum | reverse complement strand
TTATCGACGACATAACCATCTACGTTAAAGGAAGAGCGCCGAACTCCAACAAAAGGCGAATGGACAAAATCCTACAGGCATGTCACGACTGGGCGGTGCTAAAGCACACAGAGTTTGACTATGGGACGAAGCTAGGCCTTCTCCATGTTTTTCACAAGAGAAACAAAACGAGACTCGAGTCGCTAAAGCTTCCGGACAAAAAGACTAAAATTCCGAATAAGACGCTTAAATTACTGGGCATCACTTTCGACGCCGACTTCAACTTCAGAAAACACTTTAAATCAACCTTGGCAAAATTCCAAAAAGCTGTAGGAAATATTGGGAGGCTAGGAAGCACTACTATGGGGATCACAGGTCAAACGATGAAACAATTGTACACAGCTTGTTGTTGGAGTTGGAGCTCCACAGCGTTTAAGGTCTCTGGGGTAAGGTGTAGACGATTAGATGTCTCACCGGGTTCCATATTGAAGAACAGAATATATTGATAAAGTTGCTTGAAGCTTTATAAACACGGGGAGGCAGCTATATATATACATATCAATTTCTCACTTACATGTCCTAAAACAGGATCATGTAACTAGCAAATCGGGACATTGTCCAACTAGACTTGTTACAAACTAGACAGGGCTAACAAGTCTGCCTCCGCTAACAATACTTCGTTCACAACACTTAGAACCCTTCTGAATACCAGAAAGGGTCTTATCGCGGTAGCCAGGTTTCTTACATCAATCCGCACTTTACCTCAATGATGGCAAACCTTTTAGGGTAGTTCGCATAAGGTTTTCCCCTGGTACCATACAACCAGGTTTCCCTTAGCGTTGGGGCTCATTGCAGTCTCAGGGAGTATTCAGACACCATCGACGCAATTGAACACAAACACGGCGAGTAAGCTGAATTGGTCTGTATCAGACAAAAACCTGAACTGTCTCCCTTCTTCAAATATAAATATGAATGAATGAATGAATAGATTGAAATCACGGCTATGAAAGATTACGTAGAAACAAAAATGGTAAAAGTAAAATAAACACAAAGTAAATAAGATATTCCCAGGTCTGTATCAAATATAGTTAAGACGTCTTCTTTCTTCCTTCATGCATGGCTTGAGCCAAGAGTCGATCAAAACCGCTTTTTTTTCTTAATATGTGCCTTTTGCTGCTTTACCTCTGATTAGCCACGCTTTTGGCTTATATATAAATCAGCCCGCGTAGCGCAATGGTTAACGCGTCAGACTTCTACATGAAGCTTTCGAGTATCTTGAATGAATCTGAAGACTGCGGGTTCGACTCCCGCCGTGGGTTCTATATCCTATTTTTTTGGATATTGTCAGACGTAAAGAAGTCTGAAGCACACTCGCAGTGTATATATATATCTAAAGCTAACTAAAAAACCGCTTTTAGTCGAGAATGAACTAGAAGAAACTTGTCCGGGTTCATCGAACGACAGGTGCCTTTTCGCGGCATGATATGACAAAAAAGTAACGACACCAGCAGGACTTGAACCTGCGCGGGAAAATCCCAAAAGATTTCTAATCTTTCGCCTTAACCACTCGGCCATAGTGCCTATTTTTAATGTTAGTGATCTTTTATGTGCCAACAATATTCAGCCAGCAAGAAGCCCACTTTTTTGCTATTTGCTTTTTTTGTGTTTGATGCATAGAGGGGGACGCTTTTTTTGGCGCGCTGTGATTTGCTGTATGCTAATTTCTAGAATAATTCGCTCAAAGAAATTGGTAGACGGTCGCCGTCTGCATACTAGAAGGGCTATTTTTACTCCTTTTTTTTGTTTTATTTTTTTTTCTTTGCCACACGAAATGCCACATGAAGCGTCACAAAGAAATATATTAATTCATCTCAGAATTTCCACAGCCCAAGTCGACCGACCGCCCGAACCTTCTGTGCATAGCCTCGACGCCTATCGGCACGCACGCAAACGTCAGGGTTGGGGTGGGTGCAAGACCAAAATTCTATGCTCCCACGAGCCATTTCCACCTCAAACGTTAACTACGCTCGCACGCACGCACGCACACACGCGGTTAAGCTTTGTAGTCAAGACCAACAATTCCTTCGATTTCGCAATGTCCGATAATGCTGCATACATAAATAGATCTCTGACCACCATCCGAAATGTAAGTTCTTCCTTTTTACTTTATTCTTTGCCTTTGTTGACATTTATTAACACTACGTATACACGCAGGAACTGGAATTTTTGAGAGACTCAAACGCTATCACTCCAGCCTTCTTTGAACAACTAAACGCCAAACTCTCTGGAAACTATACACCTGGAGCTCCTCCCATCGATATTGACGCTGGAAATTTTGAAAACGCCAGTACTAGAAACAACAACTCCGAGAAAACCGACGATACAATGCATTTCGGCAGCAACCACAACGAAAAGGCCCAATACGATGCTTCATATCCACCCGCATACAACAGTAGTCACGGCGGTGGAGAGATGGCCGAAGCCACATACAGCTACGCACCCAACGGGCCTACTGACCTGCCTCTTTACCCCGGAATGCAGGTCTTGGTCACTGACAAAATGAACAACGACTGGTGGCGTGGCCGGAATCCGCAGTCTCAGCAAGAAGGTGTTTTCCCTTCAAACTATGTGCGGTTGTTGAATGGCCAGCAGGGCCAAGGCCAAAGCAACAACGCGTACCCTGTACAACATCAACAGCAAGAGAGAATGCAGCAGCAACCGTATCCTCCTCCCAGCACCAACTATTATCAGCAGCCACAACAACAGATGGTCCAGCAGCAGCAGCAGCAGCAGCAGCAGCAGCAGCAGCCTCAGCAGGTGGTCCAACAACAGCCCCAGGAACAGCATCGCCAGCATCACATGTCTGAAGGCTTCAAAAAGTTTGGTGGCAAGCTTGGAAACGCGGCCATTTTTGGCGCAGGCTCTACTATTGGATCCGACATTGTGAACTCCATTTTCCGTTAAGCGGCTAGGCTTGTAAATGACATTATAAGCTAGTCTAGTGTAGTCTCTTTTTTTTTAATTTGTCAAAATGATTATATGAACTAGAAGTGAATTTCCTCAAGTGAGCAAGTATACAGCACACTGAGCACAGTATAGACGTTACTATCTGTAACCCTCGAGCAAGTGTCCCTGTAAATTTCATGCTGGTCTGGCTCAGCAGTTCCATCTTGAAACATGACGAAGGTTATGCTGTCTCTAGCGATTTTATCGAAACGTGCTTGTTGCAATTTCACTCAGCTATGTATGTGCTATTATCTGCTAGTAATTTTCTCAGAGAGCCCAGTACAAAAACAGTATGGTATTTTATCTCCTGTTCTTGACGTTGCTATTCTTTGAGCTGGTAAACTCGATGATAAATAATAAATAATAAATCATAGTCTGTACCAGTTATGGCTGGTGAATATTGTTGTCTAAATCTTTCTATTCAGTGCCCACTTAGCTAGCTCACTTGGTCTACCGCAATTTATTTTCACATGAAAGAAATCTCATCAAAATATTTGTCTATTACTTGAAGTCAACTTAAAGTCTACTTGAAAAAGTCTTGCAAGAAACACGATTACCATATTTCTATTCCACTATTTGAAAAAAAAAAAAAAAAAAAAAAAAAAAGAAAAATATTTATTTAACTTAACAATGCGGCTTGTACTATGTACCTGCGTTTGGAGATATACGTCAAGATCTCTAGATCTGTACTTGATCTCTACTTTGGAGTCTACTCCATAACTTTACCTGGAATCTACTCTAAACTCATGTGAACCTACTATGAGATCTGTTGTTGACTAGACTACTAGTCTCCCAATCTCTAAACATTGTGTACTTTTTCTAGAACAAGTTCAAAAATAAAAGGGTATTAAATATCGTATAGATTGATAAAAAGAAAAAGCTATTTTTTTATTCTGGTTGTAAACCGGGATTCAAGTCTTGTTCAGTCCTGTTCAATTGTGCTCAGTCTGCTTATATAACTCAGATCTGTTTTACTGGAGTTACAGACTCATATCCTGGGGATCTGTTTCTCAGAGCACTGTGCTCATCAGGGCTTGGCTCTGTTAATGATTCCTCCGGATCGACATTAGCAATCTCTGAGCCCTCAGTATCCCTACATGTCAAAGAGCCATATGACTCCCAAACAACTGTGAAACATAGCATTGCTGCAATCACGCCAATGATTCCCGTCGATTCCAAATGTGTTACTGGAAGGATTGCAAAGACAATAACGTCAATGAGGCGTGGTGCCATGCGGATCTGCTTGGGAATCTTTAAAGTGTCTCGTGCAAACGTGCATTGAGCGAGACCCCAGAGGCAAAGCATACCAATAGCCATGCATCCACAGAAGATCCACAAAAGAGCACGATGCAATTCAGACTCTAGGACTATATCCGCAGCAATGTCGCCAGACAGCACCAGAACAGCACAAAGGGGTTCATGGATCCAAAACCATAGAACGGCTGCAAACGCGCTGCGCCGTAAAGGATGCGTGTTTCGTGAAGATCCGTCACCGTGCACGTATAGCCAATTGAGTACAAACGCAGTAACAAGCACTAATAGCGAGCGCAATGTTTTGAGAGACAATTCGCCGCCACCTGGGGCATCAAGAACAATTGCATTCAAAAACTCTCCCAAGACAATAATGTACAAGGCGGTCATACGGTCCTTCTCGTGCTCAATGTTTACTGCGGTTGAAAATTCAGAAACAGCGTGCGACATGAACAACGGAGAGTAAACATAAAAGAAACCACTTCGTTCAACGGCTAGCGCAAGAATGGCAAGTATAATTCTGCCTCGCCAGTTTGTGAAAAATAGACCAATGCGCAGGCAAAAGCTGATAATGTTGAATATACCCATGACGCGCATTCGCACGAGATGCTCGGGAATAAACAGCGAGTAAAGGAACCAGTTCAAGATGAGAAGAAAATGCACAATTTGGTATGCGCCTACAGCAATGTAGAAAGAGGAGTCAGTAGAGCCTTCTTCGCCCAATTTGGCTGCGTTGATGGCAAACACCACCATAAAGCCCATGACAATAAGGACCAATGCTCGCTGGAAAATGTCATCCGTATAGAAACTGTTGAAGATTTCGCGCACATCGTGCCAGATCTGGTACGCATGGAGAAAGATAATGACGTACTTGACAATGTGGATAGCATCAGGGGTTTCAGCGACAGTAGCAGAAAACACTGAAATGATGGCAACGTAAAGCAAATCCAGGAACAGCTCAAAGACGCCAGCCGTGCGCTCACCCATTACTTTGTACAATTTTCCATAATGATGAAACTGGAGCGCAACAGGTCGTTTAATCATCGTGTAGCCGCTCCCTTCACCATCATTTGGGAGGGCAAAAAAGTGAAACCCATCTTCTTCGACTGGTTTGGAAAGGCGGATACGTTCAAGGGCGCGCTCTCGCGCAGATGAAGGGACACTGAAAAGGGGCTGAAGAAATGATGGCAAGGTCAGGACCATTGTTGAATCTTTCGGTGGCTGGAGACAGAGAAAGAGATAGGAAGAAAAAAAAAACAGATTTTCGAAGGACTTTATATTTTAAAAAGAAGGATTTCGGAGGCAGCGAAGAGGGCGGAAGAGGGTGCACACGGCTTCCATACATGAGGGTCATGTGACGCTTCTTTCAGCTTCGAGCGTGGCCTCCAAACCACCATTACTCTCGGGTTTCCCGGGTTTTTCAGTTTGTTGGTCTTCTTGTTTCTTGATTCTTACCGTGCCGACATGCTATTGACACTTACATGAACATTGGTAATTGCCTTCAACATTGGAGGTTTGTCCAAGGCAAGGCTGCGAAAGTTTGAACAGATGCTGTTTATTAGCTTCTTGTTTGCTTTGATTGGCTGCACAAATTACAAATGACAACAATTTATGCTTAAAAGGATGTTTAACGGGCGGTAATGACTAATAATGCGCAGAGCACGCAAACGCTGGGGCGCTCTAAATCTGTGTCCCGCACGGAGCACGAGAGCGAGCTTGCCATCAAGGAAGAAGACGATGGAAGATACTGCTAGACAGCTATTTCCCATGAAACATTTACACGTCTTGATTTGTAGAGAACGGTGCTGACTGTATGTTGGTAATACTAGAGTTTGAATTAGTAAATAGCATGTAAGCGTTTCCATCATGGCCTTGCTCCGTTTATCAGACTAGCATGTCGAATTCAAAGGAATACTGGTGCGAACATATGAAGCTTAGGTGGTCAGTGTAAGCTCAGTTCTGGGCGATACTGCGAGACGAGCTACTAGTCACCAAGCGTTCAGGCAGCCAGGCAACCAGGCAATGAGACAAATTGGCAACCACTGTTGACTCTATCACTGTATAAGGCGCCTGTTGTAGAGTCAGAGTAGAGCCTGTACAGAGTCTGTATAGAGCCTTCTTGACTACCACCGCCATCAATATCAAATGCTGATTCACACATCGTGCACTGTTAAGCACGCGACCGCAGGAGTTGTATATTTTTTGAGAATAATTGGCACCAAATCTTGAGCAGTCACAAAAAGTGTCTCATTTAATTCCGTCTGTAGGCAGCTAGCTTTTTCAGCATGTAGTCGACTACCAGCAGTCTAGTCTAGTCCAGTCAATAGTGGCTTCACATGTAGACAGTAGACAGTAGACGGTGGATTGCATCAAACGAATCTACGCAGGGAGAGTAATCTCTAGAATGGAGAATATGAAAAATCCAAAAAATCTAAAGAAAACGAAGAAACCTGAAGCAAGATCCTTGAACAGTCAAGCCTCAAGCAGCTAATGGACCAGGCTGTTTTTGGGCCAAAACAGCCCAAAGCCCAAAATTACCCCAAAACAGCCCAAAGCAACGAATCAGAATGATCCTCATTTAAATCAGCTACTGCTGCGAGGTGCCAGGCTATGTCGACCAGAGAGCCGCCAACCAGACTTAGTCCTCCACCACCAATCCTCTGACACCGAGCAAAGCTTGTCTCGATTGGCTTCCGCTCGCTTCGGGCTCGAGCAGCAAGGCCACGAGGCTGCGAGGCTCTTGCGACATCTGACAACAAGCTCCATGTCACAACATCTTCAACGCCGTTGTCTTTTGTGCCATAGATCATGGCCGCATTCAGTAACAACCACAACAGATCAGTGACAGCCACCACCACAGCCACGCGAAATCTTTTGGAGCGCGTCCACCACCACGTGCCGCTTCCACATTGCACATTCTATATTATGCCTGCCACTTATTTAAGCACCACGTATATATGTATCCTGACGCACGCTAACGCAGTCTACCAGCTTCAACACGCACACTCAAGCGCACCAGACGCACCAAACCACACGCGTGTATGCACAATCACGCTGCATTCCAACTTTATTTTACTCTTTTTTGTGACCCCTTTGTCCAATTGCCTCTTTGGGACTGGTCACTTTCCCTTTGCGGGCACAGAAGCCCCAGCCAAAGTATTAATAGCTGCCGATTAAACCAGACTAGACCGTTAGTGGTAACTGATGAAAACGAAACAGTAACTAAATAGTCGCGAAAACTCACCTCCTTCGAATAACTCGATTGACTCCGTTGATTCGATCGTTCGTTAGATCGAAGTCGCCTATAAGACTCTATATATATGCTTTGCCCGCCATAAATCTCAAAAGGCTTTGTGTTCTTTTCCTAGCACTGGCCCTTTGCTTCATCGTCACATCACCAACCACCAACGTTAACCACCTACACCTCCACGCTCATTATAGATGCCTCCCCCCAATGGATACTAATACGTCCATCTGAATATATATCTGTCCAGTCGCTCTTTTTTACGCTCATTACCGTACACGTATAATCATGAAAAATAACCTGCTTCTCCTGCTGCCATCGCTACTGCTGCAGGCTACTCACACACTCGCTACACCTACAAACTCATACCCGCTCGCTCTGCAATACCCTCCCCTCGCTCAACAGGGTGTCGCCTACAGCTACACAATCCCGTCAGACACATTTACGACAGACTCAGAATATGGAAATCTCCGCTACTCGGTAGAAGACCTGCCCGCCTGGCTCGCGTTTGATGCTGCATCACGCACCTTCTCAGGAACGCCAGGATACGCGGAGACAACCCCAGGCAGGTTCTGGTTCAACTTGGTTGGCACGGACGATACGGGCGCGACGTCTGTAAACTCGTCGCTAGCTATTACGGACGAGGCTCTCGCACAGGTCTCAACAGATTTTTCGCTCACGAGTCAGCTGGCATCGGTGGGCCCAGTCGCAAACGCAGACACGCTAGTTCTTAAGCCCAACAGTTCGTTCTACATTACGTTTCCTGCCTCGGCATTCAATGGCTCGGGGATTACACAGTATATTGCGCTGACACAGTCGCACACGCCGCTACCGATATGGATTAGTTACGATTCAAGCGCGCTCAGCTTCTCAGGTACGACGCCGTCCGTCAACTCGGAAATCTCGTCGCAGACCTACGCGCTCAGTCTCATGGCAATCCAGTCACAGGGCTTTGCTTCGGGGTCGCTGCCATTCAACCTCAAGATCTCTGCCCACGAGTTCACCACAAACGTAACTTTCGTAAACCAAACGGCCGAGCCCAAACGCGAGATTGTGTGGAACGTGCCCCTCGACAAGATGAATCTAGATGGAGGAGCCGTGTCAATGTCGGATATCCAAAACATTACTGTCTCGCCTCAGCCATCGTGGCTTAATGTGAACGCTTCAGCTATAGCTTTGCAGGGTGTTGTACCTTCAGACTTTTCAGACCAAAACTATACAGTAACCGTTACTAGTAGCTACTCTGACTCTGTCGAAATCACGTTGAGCCTGGTACTAAACACCACTGAAACCGTTTTTAACGAAACTTCTCTCACAGCTGTAAATGCCACGACCGATGGGTTCTTTATTCACCAGCTTCCTATCAGCGCGAAAGATGTCAATTTAACAGTGACTTACTCGCCAGCTGCTGATTGGCTTTCTTTCAATCAGACCAACATGACGTTCACTGGAAACGTGCCGAGCAACTTTGCAGGTACAACTGCTACAATTACAAACGAAGACGACACTTCTGACAACCTTACTTTGGCTATTCGAGCTGTTCACAGTGTCTCTTCCAGCTCTAGTAAACCAAGCTCGACTACTAGCTCTACTTCCAGTGCTACTTCTAGCGCTAGCTCGTCCAGCGCGCCAATTGTCAAAGCCAAACACTCTTCAGGCATCTCTGGCAAAACCATCGCCATCATCTGCGGTACCGTAATCCCCGTCTGCGTTATTATTTTCGCCGTCTTGCTCTTTTTGTGCTGCCGAGCGCGTAAGTCTCGTGCAGCCGCCAAAGCACGAGAAGACGAAATCAACCCAGACGGCGTGCAAGCTATAGAAAAAACGCCCTCTGTCATGGCTCCTTCCCTGCTCACCCTTGCCGGTAACGGCAACAGCGTCTACCCCAGTTCATATGCCCATGGAACCGCCCATCCTGCCTACAACAGTACCGACAAGTTTAGCATGTACAGCACGCCGGCCTTGACCACATCGTCCTTGACACCCATAATTCATGCTACAAACACCAACGCGACGCTGGCAAAGGACTGGGACTCTTCTCCGGCCAAAGCAACCGAGTTCAATCTCTTCAAGCTGGACAACCCAAAACTTCCGCACATGGATTTCAGAGACACTTCTCCAATCAGTAACTCTTACTCAGACACAAGTGAAGCCACTCATGTCGGTGAAGACACTACCAACAATGCACGGTCCTTGAATATGCCGCAAGGCACGGGCTCTTTATCCGGTCTGGGACTCGGTGTGAACATGGCCGCTGCCCCACTAGTCATGGCCACTAGCACGGCTCCCCCATCAACTACGTATACCAACACAGCCGCTCCAATGGTACCTACACCATCCATTCCTCCGCGCGCTGCGCTCCGCGTTGACGAATCTGCACAACTATATCCACCTGGAAAGGCTCGCAACTCATGGCGCCAGCAGCAAACCGACATGAACACCATTAAAACCAGCACCAATACCAATAATACTGCTACTGCACAAGACAGGCGGTGGCACTCGCGCACGCAAGGCGGGAGCCTGGCAAGCATTGGTACAGACGAACTTATAAGTGTGCGAATGGTGGCTACTGACCGACATTCTGCCGATATTGCGGCGGGCTTAGCTCCTACCGCTGCAATGGGTGCTGGTGCTGGTTCAATTGGCCGCGAAAACTCGTCCCCGATCTTGCGAGCCCTGGGCGACTCGGACTCGGAATATTCTAGCTACGCAGTCAGCGAACTGAACAGGCAAGCCTCAGACTCACGCCACCAGCATTCTAGTGCTGCAGTTGGGGCTGCTGACAGAGCAAGCAGGCATACAGCTAACTCTGGTTCAATTGGAAGCTACTCGTCAAGTGAAGGAAGTGATAACGGGCTAGCTGGAGGTCTGGCAGTACCTTATGGAAGTTCAAGAGCGGCGCTTGGTGCTATTGCTGAAAGTCCCAACCCGTTGGCGGCAGCGAAGCGTTTGAGCGGAGGTAGTGCCAACAAGATACAATCACAAGCCACTGAGCAAATGCAGTTACAGCACAGCAAAGGTGACAGCGGCGACACTTATGAAATGTATCGCACAGCTTCATCTGGACATGGCAGTGATGGTGAAGCAAGCAGAGCTAGCGATTACTATGAAAGTGAAGGGGCTCTTGGCGACGATGATGATGAAGAAATGAGACCTGTGAACCGAAATGGAGAATGGGATTGGGAAAAGGTAGCTGGACCACGCACGCCTGCACTCAATAGTTCTGTTGGCGGTTCATATCCTACAGCAGGTAGTTCTGATGTGGATGCTACACCTGTGGCTACGGCCAACACTAGCAGGCAGCGCAAGTCTTCCGAAACACACGATGAAAAAGCTACGCCACAGTTAAACTTGCGTCATCCGCATGATGTGTTGTATGGACAAGCTATCGATTCTCCATCAACGTTGATGGCTACGCCCATAACAAAAACAAGTCAAAATGCATTCACATTGGGTAAAGAAGATGAAGAGTTTGAAAAGTTAAGAAGAGAGAATTCAGCTGGTTCTGAGGTGAGGATGAGCAATCCTGGTGGAATCAGGAAAGTGAATTATTGAGTATAATCACTTATATTGAATACTCTTCTCATTTTTGTTTGCATGTGTGTATAGAACAGTATTGTTTAGTTTTTCTTGAATCTCTGTTTATTTTTTTTTTTTTTAATTTATCATATTGATTGATTAATTGATAGATTTCTTTTAGTATTTATGAGATTAACAGTATTTTTGTTTTCATGTTTTTAGAGTCTTTTCCTTATTTTTTTTTTCTTAGATACAAAAAAGATTCATCATATATAGATATCTGCTCAAATACCATAGTTAACGCGCTCTCAACAGGAGCTAAAGGCAACTGAACGAATCTCAAATACATACTGAACAATCTGATATTATCAAAGTGCAAGATTCTATTTGAACAAGTAATTAGAGCCAACGAGCTTCAAAAATAGTCCCCCCCCTCCTTGCCTTTTTATTTTCCTCCAATAAGATTAAAGCATGTAAAGTAACATGAACCTCAATAAGCGATGATAGACTTTTTGTTTGCCCATATTACCTGTTTTTCTTTTTTCTAAATATCTGGATTCAACTGATTGTCGTCTCTGTTCTCCCTTCCAATTTGATCGAGCTTTGCATACAACTTGAATATAAATACCAGTGCTGTTTAGCATTATTGATGATATATATATTGCCTTATATCATATCACCATAGATCATGCCAATCCATTGATAACAATATACCAACCTAAAAATGCTCTTTACTGTATCAAACAAGCAAGACATCAAACACTAAACCATCTTTGAATTTTGGCGATAACCACCCTCTTCCGGATCTGATGCCTCATTTAGAATAGAGTCATTTGAGTCTAGAGAAACACGGCTTCCGTTTCCGTCCAGAGTTCTCAAAGGCACAGACGCACCATCATCATCGTCAACACCTCCACCACGGCCACCAAATAGTGATCTCTTGTACCTGTTTCCATTATCGCTGTTGCTGTTGTCTCCATGTTTCCACCATGAAAGAATATTAAACAGCCTAGTTAGCGGTCCACCATCACTACCATTGCTCCCACCAATTTGCTCTGCGTCTCGGTCGGCGTCTTGGAATCGGCTAATACGGCTACGATTTAATACGCCAGCCTCCGATACCAGCTTGCGGTTGCGATTGACGATATAAAACATGGCAAATACTGAAAGTAGGACAATGATGAGAAGCAATCCGCCCCTGAGAGAGTGTGATTGCCAGGTGGAATTGCCAGAACTGTCTTCGTTTTCTTCGTCGTCATTGTTTTCATTCTCTTTCTCGTTGCCATTCTGATTGCCATTCTCGTAATCGGCATCACTGTCGCTACTGCTGCTGTCGCTCTCGGACTCCTTGTCGGAAACTTGAGAAATGTTTGCATTTACCTCAACATCGTATCCACGAACGCCTATAAACTGATTGAGCATAGTCTGCGCCACTTCGGGCACATCAAACGCAACCATGTGAGAAGCATTGTACACTTTAATGTATGTCAAATTGCGACCCTCTTGATGAATACCCGCGGCGGCGCCATTGACATACCAAGGCTGAGGGGTTTCACCCTCGCCTTCCAGAAATCCGCGCGAAGGCGCCTGCTCACCGCCCCACGTAAGAGCCTTGATCAGCCGCTCGTTGCCTTCAGAGTTACAGATAAAATCTTGGTCGCCATTGAACAAAAGTACTTTTACACCTTGTTCAATAATCCGAGGGATTAAATATACCGATGGAGCAGAATTTTCTGCCTTGAACGCCGAGGTGACTGCCCGGCTACACTCGCGCCATGATACGCGCTCAGCTTTTTCAATATTGAGAGCATTGAGAACATCGGTTCTTCGCAGATATGGTGTAACGGTCTCCAGGTCTGGGGGCCAGTTCGTGCCGCACGATCCAAAAGTATCGTGGAGACGAATATCATACACGTTGATGCATGCGTTTGGATCCGTCTTGTCTAGCCCCGTATTTTGAAATGACTCTTGGAGGATAGTGCTCATGACGCGCTCGCAAACATCGTTGTGAACTGTGATATTGTTACCTAGTTCGGCCAGCGCATTAAGGCAGTCTCTTTGCTTGCTTTCAAGAATCGCCGCAGAACTGCTGCCCGACTTGATGATGCCCTTTTCATAGGCGAATGGCAGGTACGCTGGGTACTGGCTTCTAGGATCAATCCAGCCATTGCCAATCAGAATGCCTTTCAGGTTGTACTCAGTTTCGGTTTCTGAAATGTTGGCGTTTCGATCCAAAATCGCATCTGCAATGTATGGAATATATTGCCCGGCATACGACTCTCCAGCTACGTACAGCTCATGCTCTAGCTGGTCTGGAAATATTTGAAAGTAGCTGTCCAAGAAAGTCAACATGTCGGCAGCCATTTCTGGCAAATCATGAAGATAGCTGTCTCTATCGGAGGTCGAAAGGCCAACACCTACAGGCTGGTCCACAAAGAGAACATTGGCATTCTTGTTCCAGGATCCTTTATTGGGTACAAGGTTCTCACCTTTTGTGCGGAATGGTCCAATCTCCATTAGTGCCCCGTCCATTGACGAGCAGCCTGGCCCGCCGTTAAGCCAGATAACCTATAAAGTTAGCTGTCTTCTGTAGTGTGCCAAAAAATAAAATGCATACTGTTTTTTGCTTTCCTGAGTCGGTTGACTCGCTTTGAAAGTGCCAGAAAAATAGTCGTCCATCGTGCTCGGGCTTGATAAGAATGTGCCTATGAAAAGTCAATAAACGCTTGGCCAGGCCCCAGAGATCGGATGTCTCCTAACACGTATCATACCCAGCATGCATTGATGGAACCACACCGCTATAATGGTCCAGTCCGGGGAGGCTTTTAACATAGTAGTCCGCAGCCGACTTTAATTCTTGCTTTGCCGCAGCGGCAGGTGCGGGAGCGGTCACCTCGACAGCAGAAACAGAAACAGCTGCCAGAGCAATCGATATAGCAGCAGCCCATTTGAAAGGCCAACTGCGCTGGATATAACGCATGCTTGCTGTGGCTCTATTGAATTGAAGATGAAAAGGGAAATGGAAAATGGAAAATGGCTCAAGTCTGAGATCTCGAGCCCAAAGTTCAAGTCGCAAAGGCTTCAGCTGCAGATAAAACATACTTAGTCAGAAGCTATTAAGCAATATTAACAAGGTTAGGTTTTGCATGAGCCCAAAAATAGACTATTCTGGCTGCATGACGTCGCGAAATCAATGCGAAATCAATGCGAAATCCAAGTTCGCGAAGAGACTTTAAAAATGGAACAATCGCGACTTTGGCCTTGGGTTTGAACTTGGGGATTCAGAGGTCTCTTGTATTATTTCCTGCCTTTTGTTTTGCTGTTGTACTGTATTCTCCATGTTCTCCAATAGTCCCTTTACTAGCAGAAATTTCAGTAGCCGTGAAAAATGTAGCTTAATCTTGTGACTCCATTCTGATTTAGTTAAACGCCTGGGTTCAGTCGAAGTTGGAGTAAGAGCCTGATCGATGTAAATGGGAATCTTCAGGGTTGCTTACTTCCACTAGGCCTATTGGCAAAAGCTATAGAGTGCTGAACTTCTGTATAAGTGTCCTAGAAACTCAGCTTCAGCTCAATCTCCGGGCGATAAAAAGGAGAGCCTCTTCTCCTGATACTCAATTGTTTGCGGGAAAACAAAGTGCTAACTCTGGCTAGCATTAACGCTGCAATTGCAAACTTGCAATAGTGCTTCTTTTTAGCAACACATGTGCTGCAAAAGAGGGGCATCCATTTGTTGAAGACTGAACTCTTAGCCCTAGGACCTCGAGACCTCGGGGCCGAAGAGGGCAGTTCCATGGCTGTAAGGCATGGAGCGCTCGGAGTTAGAGTGTGGAGTATTATTGTAGAGCAGCATGGCTGTAAGGAACCAAATTGAACCGTCAGTTTTTGAGGCTGATGAATTGCTTGATATAGTGATGGAAAAGGAGATGGCTAAACCGTTGGTGAAAAGGTCATCTAGTCTCATTGAGCTCAGGCTCGATCCGTATGTTGACCGTAAGTCGAATGCATCATGGGGTCCAAAATCGTTATTCTAACAAGACTATACAACAAAACTAAGATGTATTTCGGACAGGCGGGATGGGAGAGTCTTTAATTTAGCATTCTACAGTCAATACCCGACCGTTCAAGCAAAGAGGCTACATTCTCAAAGGCCTGGCAATGGACCAAGCAGGCTTTCCATACCAGTAAGAGCCTTGATCAATTGGCATGTTGCTTATAACAAATTGGTTAATAATGTGGCCAGTCAACGGGGTTCTTGAATTTGTGCAATGGTTGCAGCTCGAGTATAATGCAATCGTAGAGAAGATGGAGCTGGACAAGCCCATCACAGAGCCACCAACATCCTTGATCATCCGCGGGTCATCGTATAAGCGCAGTCTCCAGTGGTTTGAGTACTATAGCTATGCCCTTCTATGACTCTCTAGTTAAGGTTGTGTTTGGGCCGGCTTGGCCAAATTCGGTCCGCTATACTACTATGAAGCACGGGCGTCTTGCCAACATCCAACGCCGCCAGCAATGGCTTCAACTAACCCGCTCTAGCCCTAGCTAGCTCATCAAAGGTCACAGAGCTCAGTATAGCAAAGCAATTTCTAGTCAACATTCGTACAGCGGTCAAGTATGACTGCTTGGGTACGCAAACAAAACCTAGTTAATCGTGCTATTGGTACATAAACACGTGACTCGCGTAATAAAATGGTCCGTTGCCGACGGCTAAGCCAAAAAAGGCAAAAAAAAGGCAAAAAAAGGTAAAAAACACAAAAAACACAAAAAACACAAAAAACAAAAAAAATAAAAAATAAAAATAAACCCACGATAATCACACAAGTCATGTAACTGCGAAAAAGAACGCTCGCCTGAACCTCTCGTTCGCCAGATCACTCGAAGAGCCTACTCACACAAGGCAACCTGACGATTTAAGGAAGCCAGAGGGCCCAAAGGATCCCTATTTACACGCTACATTGTAGCAACTTCTCGCATGTTCTCTGTTGTTCCTTCTTCAAATAGGGCTGCAAGACTCAGGGGATCTTGTATCCAGTGCCGGAAACGGAAAAGAAAGGTAATTGTCCGCAACTACACCGCCATTTCGGTGTCCACAATCACGCTATAAACAACCGCTAACTGCCCTCTAGTGCGACAAACTACGCCCTTCGTGCTCCTTATGCCTTCATTCTAACACTCCGTGTGCCTATGATACCTTCCAGGCCTACGATTCCAATGCGCCAAAAAAGCGAAGAAAAAAGAAGGTACCCGTAGATAACAGTACAAATCCAGAGATTTCCGACCAGTCTGACCAGCCGGACCAGTCTGACCAGCCAGACCACACTGCCCACAACGACCTCCCTGACCCCCCAGGACACACAACTGTGCCATTACAATCGGCGACACAATCGAATCAAACTCCTCAGTCCCAGCCTAACGCTGCATTTAATCCCTCTTTGCATCCTCAGCTGTACCTATTTACAAACCACTCGGCAGAAAATGTTTTTCCGGTCTCACATCCAAAAGTCGAGGACCTTTCTGGACTCTCAATGACGTTCAATCAACAACTCACCTTTCATCCGATCTATCAAACACAAAACCTCTTATCCAATGACCCCTCACAGCCTCTTACCGTAGAGGCTCTGTTATCGTCAAAAGAGCCAGGGCCAGACTTTTCCTGTCTTTTTCCCACGGCCTCTGCTTTAATGTGGAATAGCCCCCTCAATTTGCCTGGTACGGCACATCCTCCACGCCGCGAGAGCCAGGACTCCGAGTCGTCAGATTCCACAGCCGCAGGCACTGTAGTTTCAGCTGCAGTCTCCAGGGCAGTCTCCAGAGCAAATTCCTTTGCGGCCACCACACCAACCCCACGACTAGCCCCCAACTCGTTTTACGAGGCAGACACGGGCGTGCCTTTCAAGTACCTTTGGTCGTTCTACATTCAAAGCACTTCGCGGTTTTGCGCAATTCACGACTTTGAGACGCCTTTCTTGTCGTCAATTGTCCCTATGGCATGCAACAACACGGCACTTCAGTCGTCGCTAATGTTCCTCTCTAGCATATACCGTAACCGCATACTGGGTCTTCAAGACCCGAATCATGAGAGCATGTCTGCTGAACTCTGTTTGCGCTCAATGCGTGGGTTGCGTGGTCATCTCTCCCTCAAACTAACGCCTGCCGAGGCCCTTGTGGGAATCACGGCTTGCATAGCTCTTACAACGTGCTATATTGGCGAAAACTCTAGCAAGCACTACAATACCCATCTTAGTGGAGCTCTCACAATTGCAGTACAGATTCTCATACCCAATAAGAAGTTTCAGCTCGACCTAGATTCGTGGTTTGTGTTTAAATGGCTCACTTACTGTCAAGTGCTTGTTAACATTAACTTGTTGTCTGTACCAGAGCGTCTCGTCCTCGCTCGAGCTCAAAACCTGACACACATGACCCTATTGTACGAATGGTGGCAGCGACACGCAACTGAGGATCCTGAATACGACCTTCCAGTGGACTCGTTCTATGGGTTCAGCACACGTCTAGCGCCCAAGCTACTTCAACTTAACATTCTTGTGACGCGGGATGCGATGGTAAGTTTGGGCCACACAGACGTTGAGAGAGCAAGTGCCGCAGAAATCGACGAGCTTGAATCGGCGCTGTGGCTAGCGCACGAATCCAGCGTGATGGCCAAATACTCCAACCACAGCATCCGCAAAGCAGACATTGACTTGCTACATTGCGATGCCAGTTTCCAGGGCGCCGCACTGTTATATGTGTATACGTACCTGAAACGGGACTCTTTTTCAACATTGCAGCGGATCCCGCATCTAGTGTTGGCAGTGATAACGGAGGTTAAAGCAATTTCTCCCGTGTGCCGAACAGCAGCCGCACTTTTGTTTGTCATGTACATTGCGGGCAGCTATGCTGAGGGAGCACAGCGTGTGTTTATTGTAGAGCATCTGGAGAGCATGAGGCTTACGTGTTTGTCAAGCGTGGACTCAGTGTTGAGGGGCTTGGACTTGATTTGGAAGCTGAGAGATGAAAGTAAGGTCCTAGTCAACGCCAACGGTGAAGCAGCAGAAATACTGGACATGCGTATATGCCACCGGAGGGTGGTAGAGGCTGGCATAAACGTTTGCGTGTATTGATACATTAAGATATATATATTTTGACTGGCGTTTTTGTATAAACGCACTTTTTTGCATAAGAGACTCTAGCGGGCGTCGATGTCTCTTGGAACAGGTAATGATCTGTTATTTTATTTCTGTTTTCATTTTTTTATTTCATAAAATCCTTTACATGGTATTCTGTATACAGCACTGCACTACTATAGAATTTTTTTTTTTTACTGGGCAGTAGGTTAAGATAATTCTGTATATGCATAGGCCCAAAAAATGCCTGGTGAAAAACGAGGCTCATAAAATTCTTGGAGTTTTGAACCCATCTATCTATTTATATATATATATAATCTCTTCAGCCAGTCTTGCCACATATCATCATGCAAATATTCGGAAACCCATTCATCATCTGTACAGTGTGGTATATAACACTGTTATGTATGTATATATATATATAGGCTAGGAGGCTATGCCCTACTCAACTGTTTCCGAATTCAACCAGTTTCAAAACGGTTGTCAGTTGCTCCCATTCGTACGGTTACTCCGCCAACAAAACATGTGTAATGAGAAAAGGCTTCTCCTAGATCTCTCTATTCATTTCATGAAGGCAGGCCATTGACCCTCTCTTAGTAGCAAAAGAAAGTGAACACTGTAGTAATGAAGAAGGAATAAGGAAAAATGTTAAAAAAAGATGAAAATAAAATTTACTGGAGTAAACAGAAAAGACAAATGAAGTAAAAAAAACCAAAAAGCTTAAAAAAAAAAGACGATGGTGTACTCTACAGAGGCGTCTACTCAACAACCACCTAGCCACAGCAGAACGAGTTGATCTTGGCCCAGACGCCTTTGCGCTCTTGGTCAGACTGCTGTTGTTGCTGTGCATAGTACGGGTTGGAGGACTGGTTTTGCGCCTGGTCCACAGGCTTTTGCTGCGCGTAAGGCTGCTCTGATGCCGCGGCCGGCTGCGAAGCAATGGGCTGCTGTTGCTGCTGTTGCTGCTGTGCCGGTGTGGGCTGGTTGTAAACTGGAGGGTATTGTGCACCCTGTGACGGCAGCTTTCCGCCGCGGCTGCCATAAGAAGCAATGCCCGCATCTGGCAGTTGCTGTGCGGCCTGCCCAGGGAGCTGCGAGGTCCGGCGCTTCGACTTGGTACGCGTAACGGCAGCGTTCGGGGCAGCAGGATGAGACGCGCGCTGCTGAGAGTATTGCGCGCCTGTCTGGCCAGCGGTAGCGGCAGCAGCGGGATTTTGAGCGTTTGCATTGGTTGTGGAATGTCTGTGGCCAGGAGGATAGGGATGGCCGTAACCATGAAGATTGGGCTTTCTATTGTTGACCGAGTCCCAGCCTTTTCCGCCGTTGAGTTTCATCCAGTCGTATTCGCCGTCTTCAACCTCCCCTGTAGACTTTAGCGCCTGCGTAAACAGGTCACGCAAGTAATCGTAGTCGGGAGTGGCATCAAAGTTAAGGTTACGCACGTACGAGAGGTATTGCTCAATCTGTTCCGGAAAACCAGCGCATAACTCTTTAATGGGCGTCGTCTGCTTCTTTTCACCAATCTTCTCATACTTCTGTTTGTTGGTAGCGGCCTTGAGGCCCTGCCAGGGGAGCCCGCCGCGCAAAAAGTACATGAATACGTGGCCTAGGGCCTCTAGATCGTCACGGCGCGACTGCTCGCGCCCCAAATGCGTGTTGATGGACATGTACCGGGCAGTGCCAGACAACGACTTGCGCTCCCGGTAGGGAATGTGTTGTTTTGTTTTCGGGTCTCTGTACTGCTTGGCCATTCCAAAGTCAATAACGTAAATCAGGTTAGCGGTTCTAGTATTCGGCTTGCCAATGAGAAAGTTGTCTGGCTTGATATCTCTGTAAATGAGAGATTTTTCATGGATAGTTTGGACGCGAGAGACCATTTGCTTAGCTACCATGACAGTTGTTTTCAGCGTGAACCGTCGGCCGCACCAGTCAAACAAGTCCTCAAGCGAGGGTCCAAGAAGATCAATGACCAGGATATTGTGCAGGCCTTCCTGGCCAAAATAATATACACTAGGGATGCCTACTGAGCCCACCAAGATCTTGTACGTCCTGTACTCATCGCGCAGCTGGGGAGCGTCTGACTTTCTTGGTTCGAACTTGATAGCGACTTGTTGGTTGTTGAGCAGGTTTGTGCCCTCAAAGAGCACGCCAAAGGAGCCTTCACCGATTTTCTTGCCTACACGGTAGTGCACACCCACAACGTTTGAGGACTGAATGTGATTCGACATTATTATGGTGTTTCGCGAAGGGGTCAGAGTAAGATGCTAGTGTGAGTGTTGGGGAGAGAGGCAGGGGAAAAGTAAACAGAGGTGAGAATGGCAGCGTGATAATGACAGCTTAGGTGGCTGTGACAGTGAACTCAAGAAAAAGCTCCTCCTGCTTGACACAGAAGAAAGGTTTTTTGAAGCAAAATAAAGGTGGTGGAGGGGTGAAAGGGAGGGAAAGTTGAGAAAGCTAGAAGAAGTGGAAGAAGAGAGGAAGAGAAGAAGAGGAAGGGAAAGAGAAGAGGAAGAAGGAGTCGAAAGGGACGTGGAAGGGACCTGGGAATAAGTGGTGGCTCTGACAACTTCTTTTTAATCTAAGGGTACGGTAACACAGGTTAGGGCATTTACAACAATATTAGCGTTTCGTTCTGAGCACCACATCGCTAGCAACCTATCTCACGTCCATTACGGTCTATTACGGTCTATTACAGTCTATGATACTTTATGATGCTCTATGAATGCTTGCCCAGATTCACGGGCTTCTTGATGGTGAAACAGGAAATGCCCAGAAAGTTGCAAATTGCGGAAATTACGCGTTGCGAGTAGACGCCAAAGTACGCCAGTGCCAACGCAAAGTACAACCACAAGTAAGCCAGCTCGGTCCATGCAGGAAACACGTCAAACAGCCTGAAAACAAGGCTGCCGGCGAACAGCGGATACATGGGTAGGGACCAGTAGGGGAACTGCTGGCGCGTCAGGTGCGCCAGGATTATGTTGGTTGTGACACGACCAAAGACAAGCGACATAGTCAACGTGAACAACACAATGTGACCGCCTGACAGAACAATGGAGGTGGGGCTAGTCAACCAAGAGTATACTGCGAGTGAAAGGAACAAAATGGGCAGCAGCTGCGAAACTGCTTTGGAAAAGTCCTCGTCCTTGTGCTCTCTCTTGTACTCGTACACGTTGTAAATGCAAACAGGAAGATGGCCAACCATGACACCGGTGAACACGGAGAGGACCCAGAAATCTTTCAGCGTAAAGCTGCGGCCGAAGATGAACTCTGATGCAGACAAAATGTCTACCAACCTTGTTTGCCATATTTGGATGCCGAAGACTCCGGAAATTAGCATGAGCACAACGGCAATGATGATACCCTCTGTCGGCCCGTTTAGATACCCGAGATAGAGCGTATGTGTGTGGTAAGTCTCCCACGTGGATGCGTACATGGCAATACACGATACAAAGGTCACGATTGCAGTGTCTCTGGTTGATCCCATGCCCATGCTGGCTGACTGGACCAGGCCCCCTAGGCAGCAATTTAGGGAGTCAATGCCGTGGTCAAAAAGCTCACCCAGCGGTGAGCTTGAGCCCGTAGCACGTGCCTGCTTACCATCAATGTTGTCCATCGTCTGATAGAAGAACAGTCCTGCTGCAAAGGAAAAGTAGATCCACGATGGGCCCGGGCCGACGAGATCTGGAATGTATACCAGAATTGTCAGAATGTTGAGCAGGATGGCTAGAAACCCCAGCAGCGTAATGACGTTGGGAGCCAGCCATGAAGGCATGAACTGTGCGCACCACGTCCAGTAGGGATTCAGGACATAATAGCTCAAGTGCGATTTGTCCACGGACTAGGGGGGCATTTTAGCGAAAGGGCTGGCTGTCCGCACAACTACTTACGCTGTACTTGTATGACTTGAGCTGGACCAGAGAGTTGGGGTCCAAGTAATGCAGGGTGTCTTCGAATGCCATGTTATGAAACTGGGGATCTTGAGAAAAGACTTGGAAGAAGGAGTTTTGTAGAGGCAGAGATTTTATTTTATTTTATTTTTTTTTTATTGATTTTTTCCTGAATTTTCACCAAACGTCTTTCGCCAGCCAAAATGAAGCGAAAACTCAACTTCACCGCCGACGGCAGGCTCTTGGAGATAGTCGCGTCTAACAAGGACCTAGGGTTCCAGCCGAGTATGTGAGGACTTGGACCGTGTAATCCGTAGTTTTGTAATTAACTGTTGATAGTCGAGATCTGGACAACAGTCGTGCCCGCAAGACTCTCGTCAAAAGCGGCTGCTATTATCAAGGAAGCCTTTCCAGAAGAGGGCCTCAACCTGGGCCATGTGAGACGGTTCACGGAAGAGCCTGGGTTTGTTGCACCAGACAATCATGGCTCAGGTGAAACTAAGACTACTTATCTGCGCATGATGGTCTGTACGGTGGAATATATGGACAGTCAAGATGAGGTTGAAAAGCTTCTTACACCGTTGATCCAGATGGCTAAGAGTTTTGAAATCAAGCCAAAGAAACCAAAAAGCGGTGAACCGCCAGGCGAGTCATCTTACGTTGATCTGTTCTACGAGGCAAAGGTTCAGCTAAGGACTACAGCTAGATACGCGCCCGAGACCAAACAAGAGTCGGTGGAGTGGTCTAACAAAACGGGATGGCCTTTGATGTGGAGAGGTAACACCGCAGCCATTCCTACGGCGATGATTCCGCGAGACCAGGACCAGGCTCTTAAGTATCTGGCGCTGGTGGTCAAAGAAGCTATTAATTCAGATAGAGGCATTGCTACTATAATTGTAGACCCCGAGCGGGACCTTGTTATTTCTACGGCCACAGACAGTCTGCGGAACGACAAGAGTCCGCTCAAGCACAGCGTTATGACCGCAATAGAGAGAGCAGCGCAATGGCGGCAGGCGCTGAAGGGTGGAGATGATGGGGGTTACTTGTGCCGGGGGTTCCATGTGTATTCCACGCTCGAACCCTGTGCTATGTGCGCAATGGCGCTTCTGCATTCCCGGGTGGCCCGATTGGTGTATTTGAAGGAGACGCCCATGACAGGTGCGATCGAGCCTGACAGCAGTGGCCTGTGTATCCATGCACAGGATCAACTTAATTGGCAGTACGAGGCATGGAAGTACAGCGGAAGCGCGGCCGAAATGGAGCAAGACTTTGGCAGCACTGAGCACGTCAAGACAGCTGCTCTGGGGTATAACGTGTAGCCTGCGTTCACCGGTATCTACCAGTATAGTAGCTAATAGAAGTGGTTCTTCATTCCACAAGGCTTCTTCACAGTGTTAGCATTGTTCACAGAAGTTACTAACGGGACCCGGCGGCACCTCATCGATGCAAACGTTTCAATACGAAAGTACGGAGCTTAAGCTGCTGTAAAGATCAGGCCAAAGTTCCGATATGGCCTATATAGGTACTCGGAGCCGGCATATTTGTGTTCCAAGCTTCAAAAGATTTGGCTTTAGGTAAACAAATCGGTTGTTTACACAAAACTCTCTTTGTCTTTCGACATTTTCCCAGCACTCGTACACATTCGCAAACGTTCGCACACATTTCCACTGCTATTTCTACCGACATTACCAGCTTGACCTGGGCACCTACAACCTGCTCATTTTTGCTTCTTGAGCTTTTCAGTTATTGACTGCGCATGAGTCTGTATCAAGAGGTGCGCACACCGAAAAAGAGCCACGAAAAGTCCGTTTCTTGGAACCTTTCCAAGGACATGAATGACCCCTTGAATATGGCGGACGGGCTAGATGAGAAAGGTGCTGAAGAGCAGGAAGAATATGAGATAGACCAAGAGAGAGACCAAGAGCAGGATACTTTGACAAAACTTGACTTGACGTCTGAATCGTCTCACGATACCCTCAGAGCTGGTTCGACTCTCCTTTCGCAGGCCTCTCTTCGATCGCCTAGACACTCTCGATCCAAAGGTCTCCGTCTGGACGTTAATATGCCCACCCGTCGGGCACGACACCGGGCGGCGTTCAGTGCCTCCAGCACCTCTAGCAACAGGTCCAGCATCAGCGCAAGTGCCAACACAGGCACCCCTGGCTCTCATCAGCAACTTCACCATTTAAACCTACCCCCATACTCTCCGTCTCTTCCATCTGCCCCTCCGTCGCCCACGTATGGAAGCTACCGCTCTCAATCGCCCTCGTTTAAAGGCCATCGCCATCATGCGTCCAGTATAAGTAGTCTTGTGAGCAATACCATGCCGTTGTATCCCCTGCAAGGCAACAAGTTTACGTTTCCGCCGCCGGTCGGCCCCTATCAAACGCTAGAGCCCGCTCCAGAGCTCGATTACTCGTTCACATTTTCCCCGCCTAATTCAAACGCATCTGCAACGTCAGACGAGGGCTCCTTGCATTCTTCGTTCATACTGGGGTCTCAGCCAGACATGCAGGACATATTAGTGACGCTGGCTCATAAGGAACGCAGGCTTCTAGAGGCTCGAGAACAACTGCTGACAGCAGAAAAGGATCTCCAGCTGTTTAGGCATCAATGGAGCTCAGTACTGAGTGGAGGCGAGGATAACGCATTGCACACTCAGGAGAGGCTACAGAGTCAATTAATACCTCCGAAGAAAGAAGCTTCTGCGTCTGCTCCAGTAAAGCCAGGATATCATACCCATGGGCAGTACAAGCATGGGAAATCGTCTACATCTTTGTCTGCACCTATATCCTCGGCAAGTTCGTCCAAGCGCCTGCTTCCGTTGCGTCACAGTATTGGGCATGCTAGCGAGCTTGGACTAAGTTTAGACGAGATTGTTGAAGGCCCTTCACTACGTCTGCGTCCTGGCGAGGACAGTGCTGAATTGGATTCGGATTCAGATTCGGACTCAAATATGGGTGCAGACCCAAGCTCTTTACTTGGCAATTTTTCATTTTATTTCAGGGAAAAGCTGCACGGGCTGTTTGATCTTCAGGAAACCTCAGTGGCTTCATCGACGAGCGCTTCTTCATCTACGGTCGAAGTATCAACGCCATCTTCTCGTTCTATGTCAGCATCCACGCCTGTTTCCACAATGAGTTCAGTCTCATCCAATTCCACTGCATTGTCTCCATTCATGGACCCCTTTTCACCATACGCATCGCTCCCATACAATGTAGGAGAATCCAGTTTCATTGCCAGGTTTTTTTCTACCTTCAATCAACTGCAAGTTTCTGGCACGACCATGGATCCAAATACCCAACATGCGCATGCGCGAAGCTCTCACAATTCTTCTACTCTGTCTTCCTCTTCTTCAGCTGCATCTGCTGCATTGTTCCCAATGACACGGCATGGCATGAAGGTAAACACGACGGTGAATATGAATTATCAAATGGCGTCGCCCACACGAGGTAATATGAGATCTGCTAGTGGTACCTATAATTTCAGTGGCAGGATTGACGCAGAGACGGCGACAAGTATGCGCTTGAGCAAGAAGGCTCGCGCTAACTCGTTTACATTTCCATCAGCATGCTCAATACACTCATCTGTTTAACAACAGCTATGCGCCTTTTCATTCATCTAATTTCTGCATCAACGAGGTCCCCTCCACCAGCTGTTACCAACTTAGAGTTTACCACATATTGTAGTGTGCCGCTCACTATGGGGCACTACGTTTCTTTATATTCATACTCATCTCTCTCTTTCGTTTCTGTCTCCATTGCTTTTTGTATTTTTTTAATCTTTGCTTTTGAAAGGTGAAATTGCTCTTCTCTACTCTACTTTCTTTGATGCTGCTGTTGGTATGTCTGTTCGTCTGTCCGTCCGTTTGTTCTTGATTCTTGTTTCGTTCCCTTTATTCTCTAGTTTTTTATTTATCCCACTTTATTATTAGTTTTTAATTTTTTTCACTCAAGCCTCATGAACGATATCATCATGATTGATCGTTCGTAAACCATTTTCGTTTGGCTCTTCTCTCCTCCTTTTCTTCCCTTATACCATCCAGCTTTCAATACCATTCAGTTGCTCATCAACTCCTATGATTCCCATAGTTCTGAATGACCTTTTTGATAGATACAATAAATACAATAAATACAATAAATAAAACGAAGCATATGCGTGATTTGATGCTTTTTAAACAGTCCCTAAGAATGCCCATTGACAAGGTAACTTACGCAGCTGCACGCTGAAGCTCGCCCACAAGATCAGATACCTCTTCTGCAGCGGCCCTCACCGTGCTCCCTGTCTCCACCGGCAGCTCGTGTCCCTTACTTTTCTTGTTCGTATCTTGAATCCGCGATCTTTTCAGCTTGATGACCGCTGTCACGTCGTTCAGGGCATCCACTGCCTTTGTAATCTCTGCCAAAGCCGTTTCGGATTCGAATTTTACACGTTCCGTTTTTTTGTTGAGAACCTGGATTAGGGATTCCGTGAAAATCGTGTTTATACTTGGTTCGCTGAGAGTCTCTGTGCCCGTGCGGGATTGGTGGTCGTCTTCAGATGTGTTGTCAGCAGCTGAGTATCTTGAAATAGCAGACTGCACTGTTGCTCTTTGGAGACTGTCTTCGTGAAGCAGCGCTTGGTAGAGCAGCCGAAGTGTCTGGTCCCGAGTCCTCGTGTCGCCTGATAAAGAGGCTACAAGTTTGGCGGTCTCGGATAATTTTGTGAACTCTTCAAAGGAGAGCGCATCCCTGAGAGATGTTTGCGAAAGCAGGAATTTAGTCAAGATGTCTTGTTTCATTATGTAGTACGGTCAGCTCGAGACGTCAAGTTAGGAATCAAAAGTTGAAGGAAGTTAAATAAATAATACAACGAATATAAACACGATGAATCAAAAGAATATAAAAACTACCGCAGAACAACGTTGGCGTTCCTCAGCTCCAGATACTGCTGGTCAACGCCCGGGGCCAAATTTTGAATGACCCCAAATATCTCTACATTGTGGTACCTTAGACCATTCCTGACCGACTTGTATTTCCCTTCCAGCCCCGTAATATCGCACCACCACTTGCGCGGTTTCACAGAAGGCGGCGCGTCTAGCGAGGCAAAAGTAACAGCCGTTGCTGGGTTTTTTAGTGGTTTGACTTTGTAGTCCTCCTCTTGTTGGTCTTGACGGTCTTGCTGCTGCTGCTCGTATTCGAGGGTTAGCGCGGCAAGTCGCCGTTGCTCGTCAGCAAGAACGGCTTTGGCAGGTTTGTGACGCCGTGATGGAGGACGCCAAGATGGGTTTTTGAAAAAGCGCGGTGTGTGGGCAAAGTCAGCGGCCGTTACCAAGGCAGACATGGTTGTTTGTGGGTGGTGGTGAAGGTAGTTGTCAAGAAGGTGGTGAACTAGATATGTCGAGGTTGGGCTTGAATCTAGGGCTCTGTGTGTGGTGCAGCACACTTTATATCTATACAATTCTGTGGTATATCCTAGCGTGTCGGTGGTAGCCCGTGGTAATATATGGCATGGCTTACAGTAAAATACACGTGAATTTTCAGCAGCAGTAATTGCGAGTTATATACCTCGCGGAGCACACAATTGCACTCTGCGCCTGCGACAATTGCTCCAAAGGTGCACGGACTAAAAGACAGAAAGATAAGACAGCCTTGAACGATATCCGTTTTCTAGTGAGCTCCGGGCAGCTCAAAGACCGTTCTTACTTTAGACTTTCGCGTACGTACCGTTAAGTGTTCAACTGGCGCTAAGGCATCCAGGCTTAGCACGCGCGGCACTATTCAAGCTGAACTACTGCCCTAACATACTACCAGCCTCGGCCTAGCGCATTTGAACTGACCTCTTCATCCAAAGTTGAGTCTGCCAGTGGCGTCAGAGACGCTGCCTTTGAGTTTGTGAGCCACATAGTAAACTACCCCTACCCATCATCTTAAGCGTGAGTTTATTTCTTGGTTCTCCCTTTTTGCCCAACCAACAACTTCACCACCAGCCTCTGCTAGTATCGCTAGCATTGCCAGTATTCTTGAGCACTTTTTGGCGCCCTATAGCATTCTATAGCACTTGCCACTACTGACACTGCCGTACTACAGTTTTGTGCACAATGGCCTCTTCAGAAGGAGCTTCAGGTCCTGGTAACCCTCAGCAAGGGGCCTCCTCAGGCTCCTTCAGCTACTTTCACAACTCGCAGCCACCAAATGGCCCTCCCGCGGCCTCCGCGCCTGCAAACGGTACGAGAAGCGCTTCGGTGCCGACACTGGTTCAATCAACCTATTCCGCCAGCAACGGCAGTAACAGCAGCATTGGGTCTTCGCTAAACGGATCTCAAACTAACCTTTCTCACTCCCGCCCACCACAGTCTATGCAAGCGCCTCCCTCCAGCTCGAACCCGCCAGTCCATCGCACCCAGTATGCTAACCAGCAGCCTTCTTCTTTTCCTTCCCGTAGCACCTACTCTCCAGTATGTAATAGTTCGATCGCGATCTTTGATTTCTTACTAATCCTTTAGATGTACACTATCGAATCGACAGTGACACGACTGCTCGTGGCTACCAAGCAGCTGCTAGAGTCCATCACGCAATGGTCGCATGGCGAAGCCACGGAGCAGGACGTTTCAGACGTCTATGTGAACCTTGGTAATGAGTTCAACGTTGCTTGCCGCGCGTTTCTTTCTTCTGGCGTTGATGTCGCGTAGGTATACTACTCCGATAATCCGTTTAATGCTAACATTGTGTCAAACCAACAGCGATCTAGGCGACGTCCCCCAAGCTCTCCGTGTTATATTGGAACGCGCTCTTTCAGAGGAGCCTACACAGGAAAACCTGGATCGGTATCTTCCTTCGATTCGCGAAATTATTGTCAACTTGCTATATCAGCTAAAACAAAAGCAGACTGCCATCAGGTCGCAAGCATCTCACCAGCCGTCTTCCACTGGTCAAAATCCTTTGAGTCCCCAAAACCCTCAGAATTCTCAAAATCTCCAGAACCGTGCCAATCAGCTTCCTCCTAGTCAGCGTTCTCCTCAGTATCCACAGCATCCCCCGGCACAGTCACAGCAACAGCCACAGCAACAGCCACAGCATACACAGAATCCTCAACATTCGCAGCCACACGCAAAACATCCAATTGCCCGCCCTCCTAATCGATCTCCCCAATCAAGTGTCAGCGGTAGAGGGTCAAATCTATCTGACAGTTCGACGCAAAGTCCTCCTACTTCAGCTGGACGTAACAATTCGGTGTCTTCCTCGCGCAGCGATAGTCATAACAAACCGATTGCCAATACGCCTGTAGGCCAACCCCCTTCCACACCGGAGTCGCCAAACTCGTTCAACCATGGCCGCAGCAAGTCAGCATTTTCCAGTGCTGGAAACACTCTTCTTGAAGACTCTGTTGTAAACTCTTCCATAATGCCTCGCAAAGATCCTCTGGCTGCTCTGCAGCGAGGAGAGGCCTTGGAGCGCCGTGCCTCTCGTAGATTCTCAGCTTATCAGTTTGCTAAGCTCGCAAACGGAGGATCATCTAAAGATGTTCCTGACGTGCCACCTTTGCCTTCAGAGAGACCATCTACTTCTTTCCTACCTACCAAAAAGCCACGCGTTACCTCTCGTGCCGAGTTTACTTCATCAACGATTCTTGTTAGCGATGGCGAACATCCTCATCCTCCGCCTGGAGTTCTGCCTAACACTGTCGGGCAGTCTTTCAAAGTGGGAGTTTCGGGAAATACTACCGAGACGGAAGACTCTATTGTGTTCCCTGACAAGATCACATTGTACCTGCAAGTTATGCGCAGTGTGAAAAAGTGTGTCATCGAGCCCTCAGAGCTGACGATCCCTGCTTTGCGGTTGCTTTTCATTAACAAGTTTGCATACTCCAACAGCGAAGCGTTTCCTGAAATTTACATTCAAGATCCTAAGTCGGGCATACGTTACGAGCTTGACGAAGATTCTCTTGCTAATGATCTCAGTTCAGGCAGCTTGCTATCATTGAATGTTGAGGCTGTAGATGAAGTCAAAAAGCAAATCGATGAGGGACTGACTGCTCTTACCAAACATGTTGTTGATCTTAACAATAAGGTAACAAGCAACAGTGCATCAATATCACAACTGACTGAGTTACAGAAAGGCATGCAAGAAATTATTGAGAAACAGGTGGCTCAAGGTTTTAGTACGCATGCTTCTACTGCGGTCCAAACGAAAGGGTCTAGAAATCAAGCCAAAATACCAGTCACTGACTCTCAAAAGTTGTCTGAGTTGCGTAGAGATATAGCCGTTGTTAAGCAAATGAGCAGCACTGCTATTTCTGACATGCGCGGGGCTCTCACGGGCCTTGTCAATAAGTCACAAGCTCTTCAAGCTGCGAACGCTCTCCCTCCCCCTGGCGACTCTTCGAGGTCTTTTATGGAACACTGTTTCAAGAAACTTTCAGGGGACTCGGATAAACTATTGACTGATATGGACGACCTGCAGGACGTTATTGAGGCTCTTCGTAAAGACGTTGCGCAGCGGTCCATTCGTCCTGATATGCGCAAGCTGAGCTCTGTAGGCAAAGAGCTGGAAACTGCAAGACAAGAGCTCCAGGCTATGGAGAAATTCATTGCTAGCGAGAAAGCCGGGTGGAAGAAGATTTGGGAGCGCGAACTCGACAAGATTTGCGAAGAACAGCAGACGCTCAAACTTCACGAGGATATTGTGGTCGACCTGTTTGATGATCTAGAAAAGGCATCGCAGACATTTGAGCTTGTCGAGCAATGTGCAAGCGAGCTAAAGACTGCTGGCGGAGTTCGTCCTGTACGGCATGTCTTGCTGCCTCCGCCTGTTGAGAGCCTTGTACATGCCAAAGATGCAGTACTTTCCGAAGTATCAGCGCTGCAGCCTAACCATGAGCGCCGAGTCGAGGCGATTGAGCGTGCGCTGAAGCTACGCAAAAAGGAATTGCAAATTAGGGGTATTCAGTCTGACGAGTTCCAGAACGAGCTTGGCGAATTTGTAGCCGAGGACAAGCTCAAAAAAAGTGGTGGAATTGAGGAGGTAGAGAGAGTCATGGCGTTACGAGAAACCAAAGCCCGGGAAGAAGCGCGGCAATTGGAAAAGTTGTTGTTAGAAGAAAAGGACAAAAAGAGGCTCGAACGAGAGAGAGAGAGGAACCCGAAGGGAAAGAAGGACAAGGAAAAGAAGGATAAAGACAAGAAAGAAAAGAAGGACAAAAAGGACAAGAAGGAAAAGCGGAAAAAGGATAAAACCATAGATGTTGATGAACATGAAAATGGACATGTTACAGGGGTTCATAACGAAATCGAGAACGATGAAGACGAAGAAACCCAAGTCGACTACGATGAAGACTCAGTCGTCGTCATTTCTTCTCCACCTGCACTTGTTGAATCTGCCAGTACTGTTGCTCCTCCCATTTTAACAGGCGCTGCTGGTACAGATTCGACGTCAACATCTGAAGATGGTCAGGATGACGATTCCAAACTGGATATAGGAGCGTTTCATTCTGCGACAAGCTCACCGCGTCAAAGTATGGTGCTAGTGGATGAAATGACGTCGAGTAAAGTGGCGCCTGTTTAAGTGTTTCTCTTTTGTCTCTGTGTTTTTGTTCATTTTTCAGTTGATATTGTTGATCTCTTCAATCAAAATGATCATTCTCTTAACCATGTTCTGTTTCTGTTCCCTTTTTTTCACTGTTTTGGTTTGTTCTCTCTGGTTTGTAACTTTCTGTTTTTCAAAATTGTTTTTTCTTTCTTTTTTTGAAAAGTACACAGCACTCATGACATCGATAGTATGGTATAAGAAGTGTGATATAGTATTGTAGTATAGTATAGAAAAGAACAAGTCGCTTGAAACCGTATAACTATGTGCTCAATGCGGTCTTGCAATCATTTTCTTAAAAAAAATTTATACGGTTTTTGTATCAGTGATTCGCGAATTTCGAGCGTTTGATTTTCCTCATCCAGCCCGGTCACAAACATCGATATCAATTCCAAACCGCAATCAGCTACCCAGGAAAAGCAATCGCCAGCGTTCTTGATATACTGTAAAGGTGCGCCTGATTTTGAAATCCAAATTCCTGGCTACAATCTAGCGTACTATACCATCAATTCAAAGTTCACCACGGCTGGAAGTGTACGGGCCTCTAAGTAGCTGGCGTTATCTCCACAATTCGAATCATAGGCTTGTAGTGATATATAGAGACATTTACCAGTTTTGGGTCCCCGTGGACTATTGTGGTTTAACGGCCTTGTAGACTGGTCTTGGAGGTCATGGCTGAAACCCAATTCTAGAGATACATGTTCGGGCAACATGGATGTAAGTCCAAGTCCAGATACAAGTTTGAATCTAGTAGAAAGTATAAATCCAAGTTGAAACCTATGGTGCTGCCTAGACTTACTAGTGACCACACCGAAAATTGATGTAATACATAGAATGCCCAGATTCTCTCGTTATTTCTGACCCTGTGAAAGAGCTCAACAATATCTGAGAGATTCGAAATAGCTAGTAACAGGTTACACGACCTTGTTTTAGTCTAGCATTTGACACAAGACAGTAATCTTGCATTCGTCTCCTATAAGATTCACAACACATGAGCCTGGCTCCGGCATGCTCAAAGTTTCTATGGACAGGGCTGTACAGTCACTACGTGTTGGAGTTGCGCTAAGCAAGCAATTCCGTATATTGCTCGATCCGCTCCATTGAACGCCCATCACAAAACAGGCCATTCAAGTCCTTGCTGGACCAAAAAAGTAAAATGAAGGAATGCAGATATATTAAGTTGCTTTTACAGCCATCACCAGCTACAGTACTATACAGTATATCAGTTTTAGGTAAGGCAAATGTATGCCCCTCGGTAAGGAAATGGCAGTAATCCCAAGTGGTCTGCATCTCCAGCTAGAGGCTCTCATGTAATTTAGTCTTACCTGACTTGTAGAGTACGTGTCTTGTAAGATCTCACCGATTTATAAATAAAAAGGTAAGGAGAAAACGCGCCTACAATAATAGTCAGGGCTGAACAATTTAATGAGAGAAAAGGGAATGATTCAGTGAAAAGTTTCGCTCGCTTTATACGTGCAATCAAGGCAAGGGTTGTGCAGGAACAGCTAGGGCAGCGAAGCCCTCGCGGCCAATCACAGAAGGGTAATCGTTGATCCCACTAGAATATCTACTATGGCCTATAATAACAAGCCTTAGAGCTGTATTTTAAAACCATGACCTTCAGCCTATGTTTCTTAATAGCACGTTTTGTGGTAGATCTCGAGAATAATAAAAAAAATAAATACAATTTTTGTTATACTCGATATCGATCGAAAAAAAAATTGAACAATCATCCACGGCTACGCAAGTTTCTCGTAATCGGTCGCCGCGGTGCAGCAGTAGCATCAGCATCAGCTGAAGCTGGTTTTACCTTTGGCGGCCGGCCCACTCTTCGGACAGTCCCCGTTGCCGCCGCCCCAACGCTAGCACTTCCAGCAGTGGCCGACCTACTAGCAGGCTTTGTTTTGGGAGCAGCACCAGCGGTGCCAGAAATGGAATTACTCTGCGATGCTTGTTTTTTAACAACTCTTGAAGATTTGGTCGAGACGGCTCCGGCGCTTGTGCTATCCAAACCAGTTGTACTAGCACCAGCCGACGATGCAGAGTCCTCCGATATCGATGCTGATGTTGTGGGTGTAGTTAATGGGCGAGTGCCCGCTCTTGATCTTGTGCCCGTTCCATTAGCAGAGCTGCTCTGTGAGCCACTTTCTGTCATCATCTCTCTTCGGGCCGAGCTGGGCGACCGCATATAGGGAGCTTCAGTTATAACTGGGTATAGCGATTTTGTAGGACTCAGCGTCACTGGTTTCTTCGCGCCTTGTGCAGAACGACCAGGCGATGGGGATGCCATTTTCTGTTTCTGGCTACCACTACTGTAGCCGTTACCTGCATTGGATGTCGCCGACTGTGTGTTTGTAAATCTGGCTGAGGGAGGCAGCTTTGTATTGAGTGGCAGCTTTACCGGTGATCTTTTGAGCGCGCTTCTTGCCGGCGCTGCTGTGCCTTTGTGAACTTTAGCCTGGTTGGCTGATTTCACGGTCGAAGCAGGTTTTCCTAAACGCAGTTCTTCCTGAATTTCGCGTAGCGTTTTATTCCAGAGTCTCTTTGGAACACGGTTAATCCTCATTTCGATTCGTGTGCGTAGAGCTTTGGAAGCCAGTTCATGATGAGCGCGCAGTTTGCGGATCCTAACCTGTACTTCAAGTCATGAACGTTAGTGACATGGCACATAGAAAATCAAAAAAATCAAGTTAAGACTTCAAAACTTCGTTACCTACATTCAAGCTTCAGATCCTCAATAAGAGCATCCCTTTGCCGCGCTGTTAGAAAAGGGCCAGCCTTAGGTTTCATAGGCGAGAGCGTATTTGATGCAACAGACGTCGTAGGGTCAAAGTGAACTACAGAGGAAGTCGGTGCCATTGCTAGAATTGAAAATGTGCTTGGAAAAACAAGAGTCTCTTTGAGTTTTCCTGTAGGTATGCTGATATGCTTAATACGTTGTCGCCGATATGCTTTTTCCCTGGTGGTTACTGTTGTTTTGCCAGTCGTGGAGGTTTGGTTGCGAGAGAAAAGTAGAAGAGAAAAACCCGAATTCTCACTCAGCGCATGTTTTGCTCGCGTTTAAGCTTCAAGCACTTTGTTGTTGATGTATTTCTATTTTGGGCTACCATCAAAAGCAAATACAGTAACTACAGTAACCGTGCATCTGCCCTTGCCCTTTCATCTCCTAGTCATAAACACAACACTGAATTTCGAGTTCTACCAGATATGATTTGAGTTTGAACTCCGATTCAGATCAGTGACCTACAAATAAGGTATGATCCTGTCATCTCCTTTCGTAGCTTTCAGTAAACTCCAGTCTTCATTCTTTTTTGTTTGACTACTTTTTATTTATACAAGATTAAATATATTCTTCTTATCCTTCTAGCCACCTGCCCGTAGCCGTCCACTACACTCGCACAGAGTACCCAGAGCGCTCTGTATAAAGTCTTGGAGCAATGTTCATGGCCATGAGCTCTTGGAACAGTAATTTCGCTGCGTATGGCATGTAGACTTGGTAAATGTTTGTCTTGTTTTTGCAAGAGCGGCACTCAAACTGGACCTTTTTCAAGTTGGCAATCACAGACATGAGTCCACAGATTCCACATACATGAACACGGAAAGCATCGGATGCCTCCATGAGTCTTTCTTTCAAGAATGCTGCGACACCGTGCGCAATCATACAATCACGTTCCATCTCTCCAAATCGCAACCCACCGTCACGAGATCTACCCTCAACAGGTTGGCGAGTCAGAATCTGAAGCGGACCTCGGGCACGGGCGTGAATCTTGTCATCAACCATATGTCTTAGTCTCTGATAGTAAGTAGGCCCCAAAAAGACCTGTGCCATAATTTTGCGCCCGGTGTGGCCGTGGAACATGACCTCAAATCCACGAGAATGGAATCCGTTCTCACGGAGCAGTTTAGAAATTGCATCCACAGTGACATCCGTGAACGGAGTAGCGTCACCCTCCAAACCTGAAAGAGCAGACACCTTACTAAGTAAGCACTCAATTAAATGGGCAACAGTCATTCGAGAAGGAATGGCATGGGGATTTATAATAAGATCAGGTACAATTCCCTGGGCAGAAAACGGCATATCTTCGTTGCGGTAAGTAACACCAATTGTACCCTTCTGACCGTGACGAGAAGCAAACTTGTCTCCAATTTGGGGAACTTTGGTTGTTCGCATACGGACCTTGACAAAGCGGAGACCCTCTTGGTTGGTAGTCAAAAGTACCTGATCAACCATGCCGTGCTCTGTACTTCTGAGTGGAGTAGAAACATCACGTTTCGTATGATATTTAGTTCGCTGGCCAAGCTCCTCAGCATCAGGCGGGATAGGTGCTGTCTTGCAGATAATTATGTCTTCTCCAGAAACTCTAATACCTGGAGCAATCAAACCATCTTCATCCAACTTATCGTATGTACCATGCTTCAGTCGCAATGTGTCGGCTCTTGTAGGCTTCTCGAATTCCTCGACCACCGACATACCTATTCGTCGTTCCTGGTCCATGTATGACCTGAAGAATAAACTTCGGAAGAGACCACGATCGATACTTCCCTGATTCATAATCATTGAATCTTCCTGGTTGTATCCAGAATAACAGAGAATAGCAACAATCGCATTCTGGCCAGCAGGAAGTTCTCTAAATTTCAGGAACTCCATAGATCTAGTGGTTGCCAGTGGCTTCTGTGGATAGTAGAGAATGTTGGCCATGGTATCCATACGAACTGCATAATTTGTCAAGTACACGCCCATGGCTTGCTTACCCATAGCGGATTGATATGTGTTTCTTGGAGACTGGTTATGATCGGGGAACGGAATAATACTGGCGCAAATTCCAAGAATCATACTAGGATGAATCTCACAATGTGTCCAAGTATGAGCGTGTGGGTTGTATGTTGGCTTAACGCGCTGAAGGGTATCAACCTCATCAGCAACCTCAACGCCAAATTGCATTTGACGAGAGCCTTCTAGGTCTTCGGGTGTCATGGCAATCATAACGGTTTCTTCTTCCTCACCATCAATGTACTCGACAATTCCATTGTTGACAAGATATGCCCAACCAACTGGTTCGTCTTCCGTTTCCATGCCATCTTCTGTATTGGCGATCTTTTCCACGTCCTCTTTGCGAAGTTTGAGTTCTCCTTTCTGGGGGCTATTGGCATCACTGTCAACAACAAAAAGAGGTCGGTAAACACGGCCGGCATCTGTGAGAATTCGAAATTCTTTGGATCTGATATCGCGAACAATACTAACTTCGGGGCTGATATCACCACGACGGCGGAGTGCTCTCATTGTTTGTACAATAAGTGTAGGATCACGGTGTACACCTACCCAGACACCGTTCACAAAGACACGAGTAGCATTAGGAGATGCATGAGGAACATAGTCTTCCAAAGGCTCCATTCCCCATTCTTCTAAAAAGCAAACAATGGGATGTGAAGGAGTACCCACAGAAATACATGACATGAGGGATAAGTTCTTGACGAGGCCACAAGCTTGGCCTTCTGGGGTTTCTGCAGGACATACAAAACCCCAATGAGTGTTGTGCAGCTGACGAGGTCGAGCAATTTTACCATCTCTTCCAATCGGCGTATTTGTTCTTCGTAAATGCGAAAGCGTAGAAGAAAATGTGTATCTATTCAGTACCTGTGAGACACCAGCTCTGGTAGACATAGCCTTTTTCTGATCACCCCAGTTTCCTGTAGCCAAAGAGTACTTAAGGCCATTTGTAATTGTGTTTGACTTGACGGCAAGAGTAAGATTGAAATCCTTGTTGGTTTCAACACACTTTTGCATGTATCGATAAATATCTCTAGTGAGCTTTTTAAACAGAATCCTGAAAAGTTGCGCAAGCAGAGGACCAGCCAGATCCAGACGCTTCTTACCGAAATGATCACGATCATCGGGGTCCTGCCTGTCGAGAGCGCAAAGTAGCAGTCTGTGCACCATGTAGCCTAAGAAAAACGCTTTTCTAGTTTCGAAGCCTTCTTGTTGAGTAATGTTTGGAAGTAGTTCTTTTTGCAAAATATCTCTAGCATATCGCATACGCTTTTCGCGCGTAATACCGGTTGCACTTCCACGACGGCCGATGTAATCAAGCGCGACCTCACGATCTTGCACAAAAAAACCTTCCTCTATACATGGCTTGAGCATTTCCAGCATTTCCGTATCATTTTGATCGTAGCAGATGTGCTCTAAAATGTCACCATCAGGGACAACACCCAAGGCTCTAAAAACAAGAACTATTGGAATTTCACTCTTGACGTACGGCAAAGTTGCCTTGATTGTTCGCTCACCCTTGGCCATAAGTTTGATGGACATACTACTGATAAGACGCGATCCTTTTTCCAGCGCGCTTCGAATTTCAGCGACGTGTGAAATAGGCGAGGGAGCTGATTTTTTGAAGACTTGAACAATATTGGCGGCGCTTCGCTCTTGTGCAATGAGAACCTTTTCGGAACCGTTAATGACGAAATAACCACCTTGGTCGTATGGGCATTCGTTCAGCTCGTAGAATTCATGCTCGCGAAGTCCACGCAACATGCAAAATTTTGATCGAAGCATAATGGGAACTTTTCCAATGTACACCTTGGAGTGGGCGTCATCGGACTCGTTCGCGACAGGTTGCCACTCAACGTCCGAAGGATTGGCATATTGCTGGTCTTTAGAAAGCAACACGCGCTTACCCATGTCAACGTAAAGCGGTGAAGAGTAAGTCAAATTTCGTAGACGAGCCTCCTGTGGAAACATTGGATGCGTGCTACCATCAGCCTCAGTCATTGTAGGCCGAGAAAGGTAAATTTTTCCAAAGTTAATTTCGTATCTTTTGTTGATATTGTCGTCGACGGTTGTATGCTGAGCAGGCTGATCTAAAATGAGGGTGGAGTCTTCAAGAACGAGTCCCTGGATCGTGGACTCGATGAACTCATCGAAGGAGTCCAGCTGCTGAGATACAAGTCCTTTCTCATGAAAAAACAAAGAGATTACAGTCCAGCAATCCTCCGAAGTGATTTCCGTGTCGCCATCGTATGCATAGGCATCATCATATTCGGGCTCATGGATTTCTAAAGCAGCAACGTTAAAATTTATTCAGAAACGTAATTCAACGCGTCTGACCTACCATTAGACATGTTGAGCACCGGGGTTATGATAGCAGAGAAGCACTAATAACGGGTAGACAGTGTCTTTGCAGGGAACTCTTCAGTATCAGGTTGCCCGTGAACAGAATTGTGCTTTTGGTGGCGGTTGGCTGATAAATTCGAGTAGTGTTGTGAAATTTTGGATTCTCTCCCATATAGGGTAGTGGTGAAATATCATGGATTCTCGTAATTACTCCATGCTGAAAAATACGCACTTTGTAATATTCTGGACACGCCTCAACCGAAACGTCTACAGCTACAGCCACTGTGATGCTCATTGTCATGATGAAAGAAGGAAACAAAATATATAGATACTGAAACAATTACATTAAGCACGGCGTTCAAACATCTCTTCTCTTTTTAATGCACAGTAAGAATCATTGGGTTTGCGTGTGTATCTCATGTTAAAATGGAGACCAGCTTAGTGGTGGCCGTGGCCGTCACCCTCACCGGGGACAGAAAGGTCATTGATAGCGTAAACGCTACCACATTCCCAGCAGCGAGAGATTTTCTCGGTGGTGGGCTTGAGCCATTGAACAGCATGGGAACCGGCAGGGGAACCGGTGCATCCAACGTATCTGTAGTTCTCGTAACTGTCAACCAAGATGGGGTCTGCTACAGTTCCTCTTCTGCTGGCATCGAGAGGTCTTCTGTCGAAAACGTCAATTCCCTCTCTAAGACCAAGGAGTTCGAGTCTGGCAAGACCGGTCTCTTGCTCAAGGTCAGTAGGGACGGTTCCCTCAGCGGCACCAGTACTGATAAGAGTCTCGGGGCCTTCGACCTCGGCAAGGGTCTGTGCAGTCTTAGCAACCTCCTTGTTTCTCAAGAAGGCAGCAGCAGAAAAGCTGCGGAAAGCAGGTCTAGCGACGATTCTGGCAGCAGGTCTAGCGACCATAAGGGTGCGGAAAACAGGAGCGATCATTGTTCTGTCAAGTACTCAGTAATTAGCATATAGGTTCAAAACGAAAAGAAAGAAAGATGTGGAAGATTGTAAGAGAAAGCCTTGTAGAAGAAGCCTCGTTTACGAAAGACGAATTTAGAAGTCGTATGATTTGATGGCTCAACAAACCGGCAAGACATTTCACGCAAGGAGTTAGAGCAAATGAGCGTCAAGTGAGTGACAGAAGCTGCATTGCGGTTGGAGAATTGCCGACTCTTTGTGGGTGTGTTTGGAGGATTTGTACTGAGATGAACCAGTCGATAGGTATCCTTAGTGCTGACAAGCTTTCGTTATATTACTGGCGGTGGCTTCTTCGAGGAGTCTTACTCTTTGGTACTGAATTCCACTAAACCAAGTCTGAGCAAAGTCTAGACAGGTTAAAAAAAACACAGCATTTTCACGTACCTTGATAATGGATATGGCGACCGGTGATGGATAGTTAGAAAAGTGAGAGAGTTCTGGCGATAGAGGTACTGGAAAACAGAAATTAAAAGAAAAAAAATTATTTTGTGTGAGCTTAGAGCAAATGGCATGTTTCTTCTTCGCTGCGAACCAATTCCTTCGCGTCGGTTGGTTGTGACGAGTGCAGCCAATCAACGTCTTGGAAAAAAATTGTGTTATTCACTCTTGAGTAAGCGAAATGAGTAATACAAATGAGTCAGTATCACTAATTGCTGTGTAATGATCAACTGCAAAGTTCTTTTAGTGACTGCTACAAGTCCTGTTTGGGAAATATGTTGTACTTATATATTCACGCCTGAAATTTAATTTTGACTCTGTCTAGATTGTGCAAATACAAACAGCACGTGATATGCCCAAAGCGGCATTGGCCTAGCGCTACTCAACAGCGCAGAGATTGTGGCCCAGGCAGTGGGTTCCGTCCCTCTGACAAAAAATTTTTACTTTTCACTCTTTTTCCCTCTCTTTTTCCATCTTTTCCATCTTTCGACGACATAACCTCGACCGACTAAAGGGATCACATAAATAAGTATGCACCATTATTGTGTTTGCGAAAAGACGAATGGAGGCTATGCTGTAGCGTAGGAACGAGAGAACGAACAACGTCTGGCAAAGACACACGATGAACATATCGACTAACTCTTATTCGGCAATTCGACCAAGCTAGATGTCTTCAAGTTCTTCTCTTCATGCAAGCCTTGCTCTCAATAGCAGGACTCCATTTGATCTGCGTTATTGCTAGCTTTCTATTTCGAATGCTAACATCCTTTCAGTTTAAAATGCCTAAGAAGAGAGCTTCCAACGGACGTAACAAGAAGGGCAGAGGTCACGTCACCTCTATCCGCTGCTCTAACTGCTCCAGAATGGTCCCCAAAGACAAGGCCATCAAGAGATATGTTGTCAGAAACATGGTTGAGGCCGCTGCCATCCGTGATATCTCTGAGCAGTCTGTCTACAAGGAGTACGCTCTGCCCAAGCTGTACCTCAAGACTCACTACTGCATCTCTTGCGCTATCCACAGCAAGGTCGTCCGTGTTCGCTCCAGAGTCGGTCGTCGTGTCAGAACTCCTCCTCCTCGTGTTAGATTCAACAAGGACGGAAAGAAGATCAACCCCACCACTGCTTCCAAGGCCGCTTACTAGACCACCTGTTTGAAATTGATTTATTATTTACCTTTTATGTTAATGAAAAAATTACTCTAGTACGATGGATGTGTGTCTGTAAATAGTGAATTATCTATGAAATTGTCATGTATCTGGACGGCTGACTTTTGAACCTGGTATCATGATTAACTGATATATGTATTGTAGTCTTTTCTAATCTGAAGCTTTTGGGTTTTTATCATTTTGAGCTATCGAGTATTTTGACTCGATAAATATCTTCACTTATATCACGGAGATAGTATATTGTAAGATTTGCTCTCTTTGATTCCACGTTCTCTCTACTCCACAAAACCATCGACTCCTTCATTCTCAAGCTTAAGCACAAGCTCAATTTTGGCATTTCAGTCTTGAGCGAGTTGATAGTGCATGCATTTTTATGAAGACCATCCACTAGATTTGGGACCAATGGTGAAGACATTTTTTCTGCAAGGCGATAAGAATCGACCAGTCTCGGTAGTTGACAAACCAAAAAGTTTACTGCTAACTGTTCTTCGTGCTTTGTTTATGAAGTTTGACATAACGTGTACATTATAACCGATATCACTTAAAGCTTGATAATACTTCTTGACGATGCTAGGAGGAGTATATACAGATAGAATGGAGCGCTCTCAGGCAATAGCAAGTTTGCCTCTATTTCACATGGATTAGCTGCCATGCAAGTTATGATAGTTTAAACTGCTCTACTGGATCCATGTGAATGCGAGAGTTTGTCAGTACATCAACTAACGAGTGTTACCAGCAAGGCTCCTCAGTTATTTGAGTTCTTACAGATTTTGCCTAGAGCACTATGATGTTCTAAGAAAGATAATCACAATGTATGGAGTACTATAGAGGCGAGTACACAACTCAACGTGGCATGCTGATTTGAGAAACACAAACTGAATCAGAGTTATGGCGAACACAAACTCTAGATGGCTCTACTGGCCCAATAAAAATCTCAGGCAACTAATTTTCAGCTGGACAGTAATCAAGTTGTAAACGGCAATTCTGGCCCCATACTGACGATACATTCGTAGCTAGCTCCAAGTAGTGCTCTTTCTCGAAGCAATAGTATGACCGAATATTCATTTCGTTTTGTTTATCAGAGGCTCTCGTGCTCTTTTTCCAGCATTTTCAATCAGCCCCGGAAAGACCTTGACATTTCACATGTAAGGTAGAGCTCGGCAATGAACGAGTATCGAAGGATATTTACGCGTTTGTGACGCCATCCCAATTGCAGCATTATGCACTAATGAAGCTGTATTCCTAAAAGGCACACCAGCCCTTGCCCACCTGCTGATGGCAGAACCGGCAATAGGTGGCAATTACGGCAATTGCTTAGTAGGGAAGTGTTTTCTATAGCCGTAACTTCTATGAACCTGGAAGAGCCACAGCTGTTGAGTGTCAGAAAAACGGTAATGAACGGCGAATATGGTTCAGAAACCTCCACCATCAGCCCTGTTTTCTTCGGCTTCCGACATGTTTGGCACAATTTTGCTAATACAAACTTTTCATATTTGCGCAGGTATACTATATTGATCAAATGCCAGTGCTGCTCTAGTTATATTATTGCGTTATGATATTGCGACTCTACAGGATAAACTACGCAAGGCATGAATAAACAAGTATAACTAAAAAGATAGAACAACGATATAGGGCCGCGAATAGGTACAATCCGTGCTTTAGACTTTTGGATAGGAGGGAGCTGGACAATAATAGAGGATATGATAGACAAAAGAAATATCTAAAAAAGATTTAAAAGATTCTGTAAAGATTCAAAAGATCTTAAAGTACTTAAGGCCTGGCTTTAGCCCACTATTTCCTGTTTCATTTCCATTGATCTTCGAAGAACTATATATAATACTTATTGCCTTTCACAAGGATCGTACTGGGTTCAAAACTAAAGAAAACAACATACACGGAAATGCCTGCATATACTACTTCGGAAAAATCCCAGGCCTTAATTGTTGGCAAAGTCAACACTGACACATCTGCTTTTAAAAAGTTCACAAACAAATTTGACTACTCGGTAAGTTCCTAGATCCTTTTCAGTTGCAATAGGACTTGTCTTGGTCAGATTGAAAGATCGTATACTAACGCCTACAAAAGTATTACAATGTCACCACTAGAAAACAGTTTGTTCAGGACATGACAACTACCCACTCAAGAGTTAAAGCCATCTGGTGTAACTGGCAAGGATTCGCACTTATAGGAGGACTTGATTCTGAGCTTGTAGAACACCTTCCACATTCACTCGAAATAATCGTCTCCTGTGCTGTCGGCTATGATCACTATGACGCCGCCGCTCTCGCAGCACGAAATATAATTCTTTGCAACTCGCCGGGACTTGCTGCCGCCCCTGTTGCAGACCATGTTCTGTATCAAACCCTCGCTCTGTATAGATATTACAACGTCTTTGACAAAATGACTCGTGAAGTGAAAAACACGAACCTGACTCGCAGCGCTCTTTCGTCAATGCAGTCTTGGGATACCGAAAAGGGCCGGCCTCACGTTAGCGAGACGTTTTCAACTGCAGGAACATTCTCGTTTGGTCAGCATGTAGGAGGACGGGCCGTGCGCCAGCCTCGAGGCCATACTGTGGGCATTGTTGGATTTGGAGCTATCGGAAAGGAGATTGGACACCGATTAGCAAGCATTGGCATGGACGTGCACTACACAAAAAGAAGTCGGCTAAGTGATGAAGAGACTAGTAAACTGGGATATCCTGTCAGCTTTCATGAAAACGTGCAATCAATGTTACCCAAGACTGATTTGTTAGTGTTGGCATGCCCGCTAAACCCACAGACTCATTACCTGGTCAATGAACAGACGCTCTCGTTACTTCCGGACGATTCTAAAATTATCAACATTGGCCGAGGTGCACTTATTGATACTGGCGCACTTGTTTCTGCACTCAAAACTGGCCGTCTTACTGGAGCTGCTCTGGATGTATTTGAAGAGGAACCAATCATCGATGAAGAGCTCTGTGACCGGTGGGATGTCATTTTAACTCCACATATCGGTTCGTCTACCATTGAGACCGTGCTTGGAGCAGAGTCAATATGCGTCCATAACATTTTGAACGTTCTTTGTGGAGATGGAAAGTCAGTAACCCGCGTAAACTGATTCTCACGTTTGCTAAAAAATTAACATAAACAACCCGCAACTGCAAATCATGATAGATCTAAGAACTAAAAGCATTTTAAATTTATGGCATCAAACTAAACAGGTTCGGGTCAAATGACCCCAAACATGAAGAGAGAAGAAAAACAAAAAAGAAATGGACCGAGAAAAAAAGACAAGAGATGTAAAATATGCAGCAAAAAGAATAAAAAACAAACTGAATTAATAACAAAAAAACAAACGTGCATTTTTTTTTTAACCAGCACTTCTGCAACTGCCTGTTCTCATTAGTACAATGAATGTGATTGACTTAAGCGAGGTCGAGGTGGAGTTGGCGGTATAACTGGTAAAGGAGGGAGCTCTTTTTCAGCGTACCCTGTGCTTTCTTTTCTCACCCCAGTTTCTTGGCGACCTATTGAAAAATTTGCCAGTTCGATGACACTGGTGTTTCTGACAGACATGTTCACAATTGACGGTTTTTTTCTAGGCATAGGCCGAGGTGGTGGAGCCCGACTTACTGGAACCGCAGGTGGAGGTGTAGACCGATGTGCGCGTGGCGCAATATAATCTGGCGAACGCGTTGAGCGGGACGGCGGTGGAGGAGGCGGTTTGGGCAAATTATATAATGAACCTCCGCTTGAACTAGGAGGAGGAAAAGGATCAGATAATGAAAGCGTGGAATTGAACGAGTGTGATGACACGGGAGATATGGGAGATCCCAAAGAATTTGGTGAGCCGGAAAGCTTTGTAGTATTGGTGGACACCGAAAATGTCGACACGTCTGACGAAACTACATGCTCCTCAATGTCATGCAAGTCGCTCTCCCTAATCACGCTAGCTGGATCATGATGCTCTAGCCGTTCCAAATGTAGGTTTGAGTTGTTTTGTGAGGAGTGTGCTGAAGGGTGGTTGAGCCACTCAACATAAAGGCACCTATAAGCGAGGCGCTGGGTAGTTTCGCTGATGTCCACGACAGACTTGCTTGCCTTTTCGCTCATGTCTTCTAGCAAGGCTACTAATTCAGCACGCTTATATAGTTCGTGTCGAAGCTCAGTGTTTTGCAATAATGGAAACAGCGTTCTCAAATATGTGTGTCTCAATCGCTCCTCTTCTAGCGAAAGGTTGTAGAGTTCGCGTATAAATACGTCAACAATTACCTTCAAGTCATTCAGGTAAAGGAAGTCGCACGTTTCAGGCGTTGAAAATATCAGGTACAAGAACTTGAGCGCCATTAATTGAAGACAATCATCGGGACTGCGATTCAGCAAAAAGACAATGTTTTCACCAAACGTTCTAAATGTATCTCGATGGTCCACCAAAGTTTTGAAAATCTTGTTTGAAATGATATGGCGTGCCTGTGAGTGAAGTTCTGTATTGGATGACGGAAAAGAATATGATTTTTTTAGTGGAGATCCAAGTTCAATAGAGTCTTGCTTGACTGATAGGTCGTACGAAGCAACCATGTATTGCTCATTCAAAGCTAGTAGGACTTTGATAATAACATAGCCATAAGGATCGTTGTCGTAATCATCGCGGTTCTCAATAGACGTGAACAAATGCATGACGAAGTTAGTGCTAATACTCTCCAAGTCCTGAAGTCGAAGTTTTTGAACTTTGCAAAGTTCGTAAGTAAGCTCCAAGAATATCCGCCGTAGCCTGACGCTTTCGTACTGACGCTCCCACAGGGTGTTGACAATGCAGGAAATTACAGACTCTTCTTGCATCATTTCAAGGGTGGCCGGGTTGAGTCTCCCATCAATTAACAAGAATGCGCCCACCAAGATTTTGCGCGACATGTCCAACTCCCCATCTTTCAGGAGCAATGAAATGAGCTTTCGGCGAACGTACGCCTTGTTACTTCGGAATATTGCAGAGTAGAAAAGCTTTTCCACACACTTTGTAAGTTCGTCATCTTCAGCAAGATATTTGTCTAGAAGGAGAGTTAGAATTCGTCGAGCACAGGCGAACAAAGAACTCACCCAGAAATATGGATGCGAAACGAATATATGCCGAAAGGGCCTTTTCTATGCTAGGAGCGGAATGGTAGTCGCCTGATGCAAGGTCTTTAAGTTCTTTGGACAGTTAGATTTTGTAGTCTACTCAAGAGGGTTGTTTACACTTACCATCCCAGAATTGCTCGGCACTCTCCAACTGATAAGACAAAATGTCCATTTAGAAAGTAGCTAATGAAAGGGCCTTCATATATGTGTAGTCCTAAGGCTGACTGCGGCTAGTATAGTAGTCGCAATGAGGTGAAAGTTAAACGCAACAGGTGATATCAAGGTGATTGCCAAATAGGCTGTTTCGTGGTCTGGGGCTAACGAGCGTTTGGGGAAGCGTGAGCAGGATTGGTTTATGGGTTCAAAGAAGCGGGGCAAGTTCGGCTTCTAGGGAAATAGAAGCAGAAGTGAAGCTCAAAGCTGCGTGAATGAGACTGAAAAAATATGTGAAACGAGCAAGTATTCGTGTCCTGTGGAAGGTTTTATTATGTCTGGCTGCGTTATTCCATCCAAAAGAGGGAATAGTACTTGTGATTATCTTAAGTCTTATATCTGGAATCTGGAATCTGGAATCTCATGTCTTAAATAAAACCCTTTCCCTGATATCGTGGTGATTGCCAGTGCCAATTTCTCTCTCGATTGTTAACTCGAGTGCTCTCCACATGCTTTACAACTACAGATATTTTACAGAGTACATTCAAGCTGAAGGATGGATAAGTCTCCTCTAGATCAGGTGCGTGTCTGGCCTTTTTTCTGGCTTAATTTACTAATTTCTCACAGGCGTATGCTTTATCACGGAAAGCCGACCTTGAGGTTCAACAGCGCCACTATGATAAAGCTGCTTCGTTCTTTAGTCAAGCTTCCGAAAAGTACACAGAGGCTATTGAACTTACATCGAGTGCCGAGGTACGTAGCTAGAAGATTTTGGTTTGAATTCACATCTAATATTGGGCACCAGGCACAACGAACACTTCGGATTTTGGAATCACAAAGCCGTGACCATGCTAGGTTCCTGAGTAACGAAAAAAACATCGCTGCTCTACCGTCGTCGCCAAAGCCATCGCCAAATGTACCCTTGCCGAACAAGCGATTCTCTTCGCCTATATCTTCCTACACTCAGCATCCCATCAGTTCCAACAACCTTACTACATCTTTAGCATCTGCCAGAGGCAAGCCAGTGGGGTCAACCTTCAACTCCTCAAACGTTTCTCAGTCTGGTATTACATCCGTTAATCAACAATACAAGATCAATGCTGGTGGCCCTGGAGGAACGGCTGAACATTCTCCTCATTCAGATAACCCTGAGGATGAGCCGTTTTACAAATTCTACTCCAATATTACAACAATGGTTTCCAAAACACATGCACAAACAAGGGACAAGACGAAGTTTACTAACAAATATTACCAGAGTAAAGGTATAAGTAAAGGATCCTCTTCTTCGAAGCTTTCTGATACCATTGGCGGGTTTCGAAACCCTACTGATAGCTACTACGTTGTACCTACTTCAGAAACGTCGGAGCCTCAGGAGAGCTTAGCTGCCGAGAATGCCAGTTTGAAAGAGGCTCTTCTAGCAGCTACGCGGTCGCTTGAAGCATATTCAGATACATTTGAGCGACAAAAAGGAGTTCTAAAATCTAGTCTAGCGCAACTCAGATCAGAGATCCAGGCAAAAGAGCAACAGAAGACTCAAGAACTAAACTCAGAGATTGAAGAACTGCAGGCGGAAAATGACAAACTAAAGATCCAGATGGGAAGAATGAAGAGTCGCTGGGAAGGATTGAAAGAAAGCGCTAGAAAACGGAGGTGACATTTTTTGCTCAGAGAGTACATCCAAACATTTTCTATGGCCTTCCATATGTAATAGTTGCTTGGAGCTGTTACGCTCTACTCTCACTCACGACACAGGAGTGCTATACACGAATGCAATATCGGAATTAGAAGAGCACCAAGTGGTAGCTTTGCAGAAGTACTGATGAACGCCTTTGTCATGGCATTTGTCATGGCATTTGTACGGTTTAGTGAGTGCTTATCTCTATAGTCTACCGGAATCATTTTACCTGTTTCTGTTATATCTAACTTAAGAAATGAAGCAAAGTACAGTTCAGGTTTATTCTTGAAGTTATATGGGTGAGCTAAAGTAGCCGTATAAAAAAAGTCATCGCTTGTGGGTTGTGTGGATGTAACGCGTTGAATAGCCCTTACCCATCAAATTATTGGCCGCCAAAATCCAGCACCGGTCCAATATATATGCTACTATTTTGCATTTTCATCTCACGACCTTTTTGTAAAGCACTTGAGCCTTCCAATAAGACCCCCTCTTACGCCAATCAATGTCATCAGATATCAGGGATGTTTTAGACCTGCCGGAGCGCCCTCCGTCGTCCGGTAGTTTACATCCTCCCGTCAAAAAGACGCGAATGGAGCATCCTCGCAAACTAGACAGCATGCAAAGAGAACTATACAGCCTGCTAGGCGAAAACACACCTCCAGTGGCAGTTTTTGAATCCAAATTTAAGGAAAGGCCAACCTGGAAACAAAAGGCATCCCCTTGGTCGTGGGCGCCCTTCAAGAATCCAGCCAGAACGGACGAGCTTGTACTACATCATTGGATTAGAGGTAAACACGAAAATGACGATGAGGAGTATTCTTTCGCCAAGTACGATCAAAAGCTGTCTATTCCGCAATTCAGTGAAGAGGATTATAAACGTGCGCTTACAGATAGCGACTGGTCTTTTGAGGAAACTAAATACCTTTTTGACCTATGTCAAGACTACGAGCTACGATGGGTGGTCATTCACGATCGATATCATTTCGTCAGACCGGCCAAAGCCGGTCCACCTACAGATGTGACAATGACTGACGCCCCTACGGAAAACGACAATTTGAGCACTTCTATCAAAACTGAGGATCAAACAAGTAAAGAGAATGGTCTATCTATAGAGAAGGTTGCAGACGAAAAGAATACGGTCGACAACTTGCAAGAGCAACAAAACGTTGGTGCAGAGGCAGGCGAGGACGCGACTGTAATGAACAGAGAACGAACAATTGAAGACTTGAAAAGCCGGTTCTACGATGTGGGACGACGAATGCTGAAGCTGCGGCAACAGAATGGAGAAGCAATGGGGGCAGTAGAGGATGAGCTATACAAGCAAATGAAGTACTCAAAAGAAAACGAAATTAAGAGAAAGCAGCATCTGGAGCGGTTGCTTTCGCGAAGCCCAGCTGAAATCGCAGAAGAAGAGGCATTGGTGCTGGAATCAAGGAAACTCGAAACTGCTGCCGAAATGATGCTACAGGAAAGAGCCGAAATTTTACGCCTACTTGATGCTCCACAAAGTAACACAAAGATCACGCAGTATCAAACTTCTCAGGGTCTTGCACAATTGACCAATACGCTTTTGATGTCTGATAAAGGCAAGAAACGGCGAGACACTCCTGGCAGCTCCAACACGCCAATTTCAGGGTCACCACCACCTGAAGGGCCATCTTCTCCCAACCAACGCAAGGGCGTATCAAGCGGTGCTGGCCCCAAGACCGGTCAAAGCAACAAGCGGTCAGCACCCGATGGATCGCCAATGGACTCTTCTAATAACAAACTTACTGTATCATCTCCTGGAACCAAGTTGACTGGATCAGCCGATGGAACCCCCAGCACCAAGGGCCCACAAAAGGTCAAAAAGCCGAAAGACAAAGAAGCTTCCAAAAAGGGGGCAGCTGCAGGAGCGGCAGCGGTGGCGGCCGCTATTCAGAAGAAGCTGACTCCCAAGGAAGAGGCTGCGTACGGAATCTCTTACCACGACAAACTCACAACGGGAGTATATCTGCGGTCAGCTAAGCTGGTGACTTACAGGCAAGCGGTGCAAGCCAAGATGAATCTTGTGTTAGGAGAGCTTGGAATTCCACCACGCCCTGTCATGCCTACGAGCAGGGTATGTAACAAGTTTGATGAGCTGCAGCTGTCTATCAGTGTGCTACTTGAAGCCAAGAAGCAAGCAGACAAACTTGAGACAGAGATTCGAATCCTTAGAACGCAAAAGGGATTTCCGAATTCCACAGAAAGCCCTGAAGGATCGCCAGAGTGAATGCATAAGAGCTGAGAAGAAGAAAAATCGAAAAGCGTATTTTTTTTTCATGCTTTGGTATACTGGTAGGCCATTGTTTTATATTGATTACTAGATGCCAGTGTACAAAATAGCTAACTCGTACGTATCCCCAAGACTGCTGGCCATAAATAATACGAATCACTCTATTTATTCAAGAAGCTCAATATATATTCAAAGAAACAGAAGAGAGCAACAATTGATTGCTGCCAGGCTAGCTGATTATTCTAACTTGTATCGTCTTCACTTTGACTTGGAAGTCGCATGGCCAAATATTTCATTTTCAGCTGAGAGGCCGCTTTTTCTTCTTCCGCATCGATTTTTTGTAACGCGGCCTCCATTGCAGTTACCGCTTCTTGCCGAATACAGTTAAACTTTTCTTTCTCCTTTTCGTTATTGCTATTGCTACTGTTGCCGATAGTAGGTACGGCCGCAATATCTTGTACTGTGGCTCGCTCTTTTGCAACCTTGAGTCGGCCTTCCATTTCTAGAGACAAATCTGTCACTGCCTGTTGCGAGCTGCTGTACTGGCGCCAGAGTTTTGCCAGCTCACTGTCTTGGTCACTACACTCGGCCATGACTCGTTTGAGCTGCGAGATCAAATCTTCTAGCAATTTTATCTTGTCGTCATTTCGAGCTGTCAGCAGGCTTGCATTGTATCGGTCGTCTAGTCTTTACAAATGTAAACAAAAAGCAGTTAGCTTAGCACAATTTTTTATTGCAAATCTGTAATCCCATGCAAGGGCCCAGCTACTGTTGTATAGCTGTAGTATGTGTATACTGTTGAATTGATTTCCAGAGGCAGTCGAGCTCTGACATGACGGAGTTTTTGAGATTCAGGGTACTGCCGCGAAAATAGCTCTCGACTGTTGTTTTAGATAAATCGAGCTTTTCACGTAGACTGTGGCTACTGGCGGTCAGTCCATCAGCATGCGCATCAACTCCATCAGCTCCTTTGACTCCTTTAGGTCCTCGACTGGCTGCCATATCGATACGGAGTGATGAATGGATACCTTGTAGTGTTGTCGTTGTATCAAAGAATTAGAGGAACGCCGTTGAGAATGGCCTGGCCATAGATTTAGAGGGGTTTGTGTGCTTCAGAATTCTTTCGATTACAGCAAGTGGGCCACCCAATTTCTAACTTTACCACACAACAATCTGTTTGTGATGTCACTTTGCTAGTCCTCCCAAGTCACGATCATGGCACGTTTGCAGGATATTTACGCGTACGCTTGGACGCGATATCGATAGCGGGTGTTTTAGGAGGCGACGGTCGGCCTTGTCCCGTTTTTTCCCATAGAGCATTTGGGTATTTACCAGTGGAACATTGGGTAAACATTCGTAACACCACATTCTAAGGGCCCATTTAAAAGATTAGGGAAACTCCGAGAGTCCTCAAGGGGCCTTAAAAAATCTCAACCGAGCTTGTTTTAATCATTGTTTTGGTTCCTCAGTAGTGGAGTAGTATAACTGGAGAAGACAAATGAATGAGCGATTGCCACAACTGAAATTCAAGTAAAGTCGCTTCGTCTATGTCACTAAGTCTCGTTTATCTTGCAACTTAGAATAGACTCAAACATTGACAACGATAGCTTGGAGCTGTCAAACCGTTTCTAATGACTTGAGCTCCGAAAGAACCACAAGGCCTTGCGTAGAGTCAACGACAAGAAGGTGCATGAACGTAGGCCACAATTTCAAATTGAGCTAGACCCTCTAAGTTGAAGCCAAGGAGGCAGTCTAGCAAAAAATAATATTGTATCACCATCATGGTGAGCCTTGAGTGAAATAAATATAAAACATGTCAAACTCGGAATTTTGAGTGATATATGTTTACTTTTAACTGAGGCTCAAAAGATCATGCAAACAGTCCCTATCATACCTGTCAGCCTGTGCAAAACCCGAAGTGAACCCATTTGGATCTGATGTAGAAGATTTCTGCGCAGGGCTTTCATGAACCCGTTTTTTATCAAAGTTGTGTTTGATCTCTGCGAGAGACAGAATGAGCGGTGAAGCGGAGTAGCAATATGAAAACCAGAAGCAGCCTATATGAAAAAGATAACACATTGCAGGACTTTGTGATTCAAAAGCAGTATTCATGAGAAAAAAAAACATGATATCAACCAAAAAGCCAAAGTTTCATTGCATGGAAGCCGTTAAAAATACCCCTAGGAAGTGCACAATATCGAATCAGGTTTAGAGTATAATACTGATTGACACAGACCTAAAGCCAACTGACTTAAAAATACCACAGCAGCAAGATGGGTTCATGTTTCCGTTCCTAAAAAAGGCTTTCAGGGAAAGCAATAAGCGTGAACAGGCGTGAACTGACGTGAAAGCCGGTTCACAAAAATATTCATCTAATAATAAGCTAAAAACGAAATCAGCAATGCTGCGTATACATCAGTATAGCTAGCACTTTGAGCGTCTAAGACGTGGTTTTTTAAAAACATGTATCAAAAGAGGTTATTCTCGACCTCAATAGCCCTGTGTTGACAATCTGTCACTGTCGCCTACCTGAGGCCCAATTTGTTGTTGTATAGAGAATAGATGCTCATTATTGTATGTGGTTTTTCCGTTCCCACTCATCGTGCGGCTTTCTTTCGGATGGCATGACACTTGGACACCATTCGATATTTCGCTTGAGTTACGGAAACCAGGCTGAAAGATGGCCGAATAATGGCCAGGAAGCGGCCGTTTATGATACCAGTTACATGAGAATTTCAATAACCGGATTAACCACTTGATAACGGATCAACTATAAAAACAAATTGTTTTGGCCTTACTCTGTTAGTTTTTTTTCTTTCTTTTCACTACAATAAGCATTAAAACAATCTTCACTACTACATCATTTTTATTTCTGCTCTCTTTTTGTTAGCCTTGAACAAATTAGCCCTTCGCCTTGTATACAGCCTGCCATGTCTGAAATCACAATTGGAAACTTCCTTTTTAACCGTGTCAAGCAGCTTGGCATCAACTCTGTGAGTTTCTTACAAGGTTTTGTCGTTAAATGTTTCTAATACCAAACTTAGATTTTTGGAGTCCCTGGTGATTTTAACCTCCCTTTGCTAGACCATATCTATGAGGTAGACGGACTTCGCTGGGTAGGAAACACTAATGAGCTTAATGCAGGCTACGCTGCGGACGGATACTCGCGTCTTAAGGGTCTTGGAATTCTCATCACTACTTTTGGTGTCGGTGAGCTCTCTACTCTTAACGCTGTTGCTGGAGCTTATGCTGAACACGTTGGCCTAGTTCATATTGTTGGTCTTCCTGCCCAGTCATCGCAAGAAAAGAAGCTTTTGCTTCATCACACTCTTGGAAACGGTGACTTCAAAGTTTTTCAGCGCATGTCAGCAGAAATCTCCAAGGAGGTTTACATTTTGGAAGACTCAGAGACTGCTCCCCATATGATTGACGATGCCTTTAGAACTGCCTACTTGAGCCAGCGCCCTGTGTACATTGGAGTACCCTCCAACGTCGGCGAGCTCAACATCTCTGCTGATCTGTTGGAAACTGCTATTGACATCTCTATGCCTGAAAACGACGACGAAAGTCAAAATGAGGTTTTGGACCGCATTATGGAGCTCATTGACGAAGCCGAGTCTCCCATAATTCTCGTGGATGCTTGCGCCAACAGACATGATGTTCGCGCAGAAACTGCCGCGCTTGCTGAGATTACCCAGTTTCCTGTTTTTACAACTCCCATGGGCAAATCTGCTTTTGACGAGCGAAACCCTAGATTTGGTGGTGTTTATGTCGGTACTCTGTCTTCGCCTGAAGTTTCTGAGATCGTAGATAACGCCGACCTGGTGCTTTCCATTGGTGGTCTATTGTCCGATTTCAACACTGGCTCCTTCTCGTATGGCTACACTACTAACAACATTGTTGAGTTCCACTCTGACTACATCAAAATTAAGAAGGCAGTCTACGAAAACGTTCAAATGAAGCATGTCCTAGCCGAGCTGCCACTGAGACTAACACCTGCCGACCCTGAAACTGCTGCCCCTGTACCCAAAGTTCCTACACACGAGGTTTCTCCTCCAGAGACTGGCATGACTCAAAACTATCTTTGGACTCGTCTTTCTGAGTTTCTTCTTCCCGGTGATGTCATTGTCACAGAGACCGGTACGTCCTCATTTGGAGTAACCAGCACTATTTTCCCTGACAAGTCTGTCGGAATTTCACAGGTTCTTTACGGCTCAATCGGCTACTCTGTTGGTGCTGCTCTTGGTGCTTCTCTGGCCATTGAGGAGATTGACCCCTCTCGCCGTGTCATTCTCTTTGTTGGTGACGGTTCGTTACAGCTTACCGTCACTGCCATTTCCACTATGATCCGATGGGGACTCAACCCGTATTTGTTTGTTCTAAACAATGACGGATACACCATTGAGCGTCTAATTCACGGCGAGAATGCTACTTACAATGACATCAACCCCTGGAAATACACAAAGATCCTAGAACTCTTTAATGCAAAGAACTACGAAACCATTACTGTGTCTACTACAGGCGAGCTTGATGAGAAGTTTGAAGACGCTGAATTTAACATTCCTGACAAGATTAGACTTATTGAGGTCATTCTTCCTAGAATGGACGCGCCTTTGGCGTTGATCAAGCAGGCAGAGATTACCTCCAAAACCAACATGGCTTAGTCCTTGAGCTCTCTTTTCTTATTAATTATGATATACGAATATGCAAATAGACAATAATAAACTTTCGATTAAAACAATACTTTATTTTGAACCACGCTCTGTTTCTTTTGTGTTTTCTTGCGTTGAAATACTTAATTTCAAAACCAGCTTTTCAGTAATTTTTCTTATTCTTTACTGACCAAAAACTTTTCGCGAGACAAATTGCTGTGTCTAGCCCAAGTTAACGGCAATAATAATCTATCAGAATAAGCTAGTCAAAAGGCTATCCCAAACTACTACTTGCTGACTGATATGAAGTGGTAGTCAAAAAAGATCTCCGAAACGGGGAATTGAACCCCGGTCCCCCGCGCGCTGTTCGTAAGAACTTGACAGGCGGAAATTCTAGCCACTAAACTATTTCGGACACTTGATGTTTACAAGTCCAAAGTGTTCTATACAGTCTGTCTCAATACATTATTACTTGAAATAACCCTCAATTGGGAATCATGCTAAGACAGTGACCATTGTTTTTTCAATCATTCACTGGGGAGCCTTTAAATTTTTCCCTTTAAAAAAAATCTGAAAGAAAGAAAAAGAACGACATGATTGACGGAACTGAGGATCTTACTGAAGAAGCAGACATCATCCATGAGCCAGATCCAAAGGCACAGCCAGCGGATAGCCCAACTGGTAGAGCCACCATGGAAGTGGCATCACCTGGGTTCAAATCCCTGCTGTGCCTAGTTCACAGTGATGGTCAAACCTTATGAGGGAAGTTCGCTTAGGTTTTCCCCTGGCTCCCCAGCCAGGTTTCCCTGAAGCGCTGTGATAAAAGGCTTAAGTAAAGCCTTTGCCAAAGC
>JAJMAH010000129.1:0-56395 GCA_030564925.1 Geotrichum aggregatum | reverse complement strand
CCAGATCAAGCCTTTTTATGGCCCATTTCGGACTTCTGGAGCAGTCGCTGGGTTCTGGATATGGAGCAAGATTTGCCCAAAAGAGCCTAAAGCAGAGTGCGGCGGCGTCATGAAAAGTGAAAATAAAAAAGTGAAAAAGAATAATTAACAAATCTAGACATTGACGTGCGCACGGTGTGCATGGTGTGCATGTGTAATTTCTTGTTCAGGAAAGGCTTGGTCTCTTTTGAAAGTGGGTTTTGACGGTTTGTGGGTGACGGCTTTGAACCAAAAGAGAAAAGTGCGCAATTCTTCAATGGAGGTGGGTCACAAATGGCGGTAGGTTTTCATTTAGATATGGCTCATGGCTATGGCTCTGGCTTTTTTTGGATTATTTGATTTATTAATATACGTTTGATTTTTGATTGTTCATTTTTTGATATTTTAATATTCAAATATTTTGTCGTTCTGATATTTTATTCTGCTTTATTTCATAGGGAGCGTTCGGCGTAGACTCCGGTCGGCTTCTCCTGTAGATTTTCTCCTGTTGGTTTGAGCTCGAATGCTTTTTTTTTTTCTCGCGTTGGCAAATAAATAGTTTGCACTTTCTTGTTCACTCTTTTGATCCTCCTTTTGATCCTCCTTTTGATCCTCCTTTTGATCCTCCTTTTGATCCTCCTTTTGATCCTCCTTTTGATCCTCCTTTTGATCCTCCTTTTGATCCTCCTTTTGACCCTCCTTTTGACCCTCTTTCGACACACTTTCTCAGTACTCCTTAAAGCTGTGTCGCTACTTGCTATACTGCTGTATTTCGGACTCCATCTATAAACCGGTAGACGAAAAGTAAGATACCGTCAAAGGTTTGAAGAACTGAGGGACTGCAGAGTTTATACAAGGCATATATGGGTTGACGCTGTTGCTCTTTCCTCTAGATCACACACTCCTTTAATCCTCTTTTTCTTTCCCCCTAGCGAATTATCTGTAGTCTATACGCAAGACTACGACTACTACGACTACTACGATTACTACCCGTATATAAGCTACCCTCAGCTCTCCATAGTGTCCACACAAAGGTCCACAAAGGTCCACACAAAAGTCTACACAATGCACTTGCTAGACATGTACAAACCTTCTTCTTCTTCTTCTTCTTTTTCTTCTTCTTCTTCGAGAGCAGCACCTACGCGACCGCCGTCTTCAAAGCAGTTGAAAGGCTCGCGGACCTCAAACTCAAGAGTATCCAGATTCAGGATCCCTCAACGCTTGAAACTTTCAAAGTGGTTCAACCGACGAACGTACCTTGGCGCAGTGCTCGTTTTTTCAGTGGTGCTGATATGGCTTAACCATCACCACATTCAACTTTCAAACACACAGCAACAACAGCAACAACTACAACAACAAGCACAGCAAAAGGAAGTTCCTACCATCCCGGACCCTACTAAAACCCAGACAGATGACCCACAAAAAGCCCAACAACGACAACTTCCGCATACCCATTTACGACACTCGCCTGCTGCCGGCAATGGCGAGAACGGCCATCCCGTTGAGTTTTCCAGCCCAAACTCTAACTCTAACAAAGACTCCACCACAAACGCTAATACCCGGGAGCACTCCCACCTATCCCACCAAACCTCTTCCTCTTCTTCACATCTCCCCTTCTCTCCCTCTCCATGGGCAATCACCTACAGTCCGCTCAAAGGTAGTGGCACGTGCAAGCCGCTTAAGGACATGATGCTAGATATGCACTCAATCAAAGCCATGGGTGCAAGTGTCGTGCGACTTTATTCGACGGACTGTGGGGTACTGGAGGCGATTGAGCCAACAACAAGGACCAGCTTAAGGACGTTCAAATCTTTGAAAAAGATAAAAAAAGAATTGGGCTCCGGTAGCAGTGTGGGGTCGAGAAAACTAGACGTGGCTGTGGGACTGTTTCCGTACATTGATCAGGATCAAGAGGGTCAAAACGAGCAAAACCAAAACCAAAATCAGGAAGAATATGCAGAAGAAAATAAAGAGCAAAACCGACCAGTCTCCGCTTGGTTCCCCAGTCTCGACGACCAACTCAATGACATTGCTCAATGGGGAGTCTGGGACCGCGTAACTCTGTTGAGCGTAGGCTCCGGGGGAGTTTTTGACGATAGCTACACGCGGCGCGAACTGGTATCCATGATCAAACACGTGAAAAATGTGCTTACTGAAAAGTACGGGCGGACTGGGGTGAGGGTAACGACGGCAGAGCCTGTGCAGAGTTATGTGTCGACTGAGAAATTTATGGCCACGGACGTTGAGGGGTACAAAATCAAGCAGCGGCAGGGCGGTGATGTTGATGATAATAATGGTGATGAAGAAACAAGCCCAGCAGAAAACAATGTTGACAATGATAAAGATGATGGCGGCGATGATCTATGCGCAGCAGTTGACATTATTGGTCTAACTGTGCAACCTTTTTTTAACTCTGCAATTGCACCGGAATCTGCAGGCGACATGGTTTTGAGAGACCTCCGGTTTGCGCAGTATCTGTGTTCTGACCAGTTTATTGGGTCAGCCGGTGCTGGTGCTGGTGCTGGCGCTGCAGGAGGAGGAGGAGAAAAAGACAATGGTAATGATCCTGAACGAGTAGCAACAAACAAACCTCTTTACGTTTTGGAGGCTGGTTGGCCAAACCAAGGCAACGACAACGGTGAAGCTATCGCCGGTCACGACGAGCAGTACGCAGCCATTTCTAGTATTCTCAAAGTGCGGGATCCCGTTACAGGCAATAGCGTGCCGGTGGCATTGTATACTTTTGAAAATGAGTTATGGCGCGAGCCGGGTGAGCAGATGGTCGAAACGCATTTTGGAGTGAATCAGGTGTTGTTGAATTAGGTTGCAGTGGTTGACCTGATCTTAATTGAATTGAACTGATCTGAATTGGACTGATTTGAACTTAATTGAACACAATTGAACTGATGGACATAATATGGGCTATGATGTATAGACTTTATAAGCTAGCTACAAGTAAGTAAAAAAGTAAGCAAGCATACAGTTGTACGCATTAATGAACAATTAACATTTTTTTTTTTTTTGTATCAAGATTCGTCTAGATGATCCGTCTGAATTTCAATGTGTGTATTTTTGTTAGAGACTGACCTTTGTGAAAATCATTGGGTTTTATTATTTGACAACTGTTTTCATACTTTCTTGTTTATTTTCTATCTTATCATGTACTTGTTAAAAAGAGAAATACTTGCTTCTCGCCAGTCATGTTGTAGCTATTCCTTTTTTTACTTCAAGCTACATGATAATGCAATCCTTATCCTTCATTCCCTTTCCCTTCTTCTGCCCATCCGTATCACCATCAGCAGCTCCATCTTGCTGCAGTTTGCGGTGCTTGGTCTGTGTTTGCGTCGCCATACGTCTGTTTGTTCGAAGCCGTTCTGCCGCCCGTTCGTCCCCTCCAGCTGCTGCCTTGCGGTAATAACTCGTGGACTGTAAAATGTCGCGGTCGCAGCCAATGCCATATTCCAGAAAATAGCCCGTCGCATATTGCGCTTTCGCAAGTCCTCGCTCTGCGGCGCGGCTGGCCCATTCGTAGGCCTCCTCCTCGTTGCGCGGAAGCATGGGCTCGGCGCCAACCATATACCACGCGCACATGGCAAGCATGGCCGATGCGTCCCCACCGAGGGCCGCTATCGTGTAGTAATGAATGCTGAGCGCTGCGTCTTGAGGGCACCCCAGCGTTCCGTATTCGTACGCGTTACCGAGTTTGGCCGCTGCAGGAACGTAGTTTAGGTCCGCAGACTTAACGTAGAGCTGCACGGCGTATGCCAGATCCTTGAAAACAATATCTCGGTACCCGACTTCGTAAATTTTGGCAAGCTCAAACGGGCCTTGAGGAAACGTTTCATTGGCCGCGTCCGAGGCTCGCGTCAACCACTTGATGCCCTCTTGTTGGGTCTTGCCTCGGCTGGCTGCTGACCCCATGTGCAGACCCAACTTACCATAAAAGCAGGCTATTCCCATTCTCAGCATGGCTCCAGGATGGCTCCGCGACGCTGCCTGTCTTAAAAATTGCACTGATCGCCGCGCATCCTTAGACACGCCCCATCCTTCTTCCAGACAGAGCGCCGCGCGGTAGCTGGCTTCAGCGTGCCCGTGTTTGCCTGCTAGTTGGAATAGAAGAAATGATTCTTTCAAGTCTGGCTTGCCAAGAGCCCCAGAAGAGTATGCATCTCCCAAAAGATACTGGGCGTCGGGGAAGCCTCGATCACACAGTTTGTGAAGATGGCTGATGGCTTCTTTCAGCAGATCCCGCTTGATTTTTTGCTCCTGCGCAAATGTGAGAGGTCCCGCGGATGTGGGCACTGGCGCAGCAGTAAAGGAGCTTACAGATAAGGCTGCGGAATGAGTTTTGGGAGGGTTGAACATGCTGTTGTTAGAATCTTCTTCTAAAGAAGTTTGAGGAGGAGCATCTGGCTTGTTTCCAGTGAGCAAAGCCGTCTGCAGCATGTATTGTGCGAACTGAAACTGAATAACGGGGTCATTGGACTTTTTTGCATTCTTCCTGTATAGCTCAATAGTTTTTATCCGGGGCATGAGAGAGGCCGAGTTTTCACCAAGGTTGCCAGTTATAAAGGATTGATTGAGGTCAAAAGCAGAGAGGCCGTTGAAATCAGAAACTGCAGGTGAGTGTGAGCGGCCCTCGCGGCCAGTTACGCCTGGAGCAGAAAAGTCCAGCGATGAGACGGAAGAGCGTGACGAGAACGGCTGAGACGAAAGCCTGGAGTGTCTATATTGGTTGGGAGTGGTTGGAAAAAGAAGAGTATTGGTACTCGAGTTACGTTGCTGATGACTATAAGGAGACTTTGAAGACGGCGTAATAGCAGGTGTCGACGACGATCTAGGGATGGAGCCCCCAACGGTAGTTGGATTAAACGCTGGGGACCTGAAAGGAGACTGGCGGCCGCTAAAGGAACCTGCGGGAGACTGAGGCCGGCTGTGGGACGAGTTCGCGGAAGACGGCCTGGATGTGCCTCGAGCTACTGCTGGTGGGGGTTGCAAAGGTATGCCGTCTCCAGAGGGCTCAGCCACATGCTTGATTTGATGCTGACCAGACAGAGAAGTGTTGCTTGAGAAGGAAGCGCTGGATGAATGGCCAGCGTAGCCTTGTTTTTGTTGGTAGTAGAACTCAGGAGCCTGGTTGTTTTCAAGCTGCTGGATGTCTGACACAGACTCGGATGCCACGACAGCAGGAGGCGGGGGATGAACAGCTTGTTGAGACATAGCGTACAGTTCCGGTTTGCGAGATGGCAGAGAAAGAGTCAAATTCTCAGATGAATACCAGTGATGAAGAAGTCCTTGAATAGCGAGCGAGTGTACAGGAAAAGTGAAACCTGCTTGGAAAAAAAGACTTGTATTTATAGAAAGAAGATTGAAGAACCCAGGTTTAACAACGCCAAAAATGCAAAAACAGACTATTCTAGGCAATGAAAGCAGATACTCTCAGTTGGAGTAAGTTGAAGGAGAGCTACGAAGGCAGGGATTGGGGCAACGCTGAAAAAGCGACGAAATGCGGAAGGTTTAGAAAAAAGATGTAACTAGGTTAGTCAGATACAGCGTAGAGCTTTGGTAAGCTCGCGATAGAAAACAGTGCGTGTAGGTCCCTTTTCTTAGTCTTAGACCAAGAAGAAGCCCAAGAGAACGTAAGTATACAGAGAGAACAAACGGAGAAAGTGAGCAGCACAACGGTCTCATGCTTTATACTTGGCTTCATACTTGGCTTCATACTCGACTTTGGGCCTGCCTCTAGTACGATTCTGCAGCTACTGCCCTTGGTTGATTCGGTCTCGCAGTGGCCATACCAGGCGTCAGATGTTGTTACGCTGTTGTTGGGCAATGGCTGGCGTGCAGTGGTTGCTGTGGAGATGGCTGGCTGTTGACATTCAGGCTGTTTTGGGAAATGACTGGATCTGGCTGCATAGTGCACGTGAAATGCACGTGTCAGCTGTAATGTTGATCACTGTGTCATACTAGGTAATATAGTTATTAATGATGAATCAGACACTTGATAACATGAATTTTACGGCTGCCGTTGTGGGGGCGGGTGGAAAGGCAAAAGTGTTGAGCCATCATCAGTTCGCGCAAGCTTACCACCAGCCCACCACCAGCCCACCACAGACTTTCTCTTCCTTCGTAGTCCTTCAATTGGCCTTTTTGAAGCTTTTAATACTCTTACTTTACCCCAAACGCTCAGGCAGTCCAACAAGTTGCAATGAGTATAGGAAACTTCATATTTGTGAGTACTTTTCAGCTTCAATCTCGCTTCAATCCCGCTTTGAATCCAATCTCTAACTGGTAGTGTCTTCCGCTTAGACCACCGTTCTGTTTATAACGTGTGCCGTCATCCTCTACTTTGCTTTCCGCAAAGCCCTTGATCCCATCATTGGCAAGGCTGCCTTTAAACTGCAGACCATTATACATAATGGTCCTCACGGTTCGCGCATCGCTCTTCCGGATAACGACGACCTAGAAGCTCAACGTGACGTGTTTGACATTAGTGACGACGAGCACGACACTGCAGACGCTGCTGAGGTTCAAATTCCGTACTTCGATGATGCCGAGCAAGAACCTGCACACGAGCAGCTGCCAGAACATTCGGCTGAAATAGATTCTGCGACAGAACCAGCGGCAAAGCCAGTGGTAGAACCAGTGCCAGCTACAAAAGCCTCGGCCACAGACGACATTAAAAACACTGCCTCTTGATCCTTTCTTTAACATCGAATTCTATTTATTTCATTTTATTAAGCATGCTTGTAATTAAATTAGTATTACCGTAGTATATTATAGTATGTATCTCATTAACGTTCGAACGTTCTCGTTTCTCTTCCCAACCTCCCCTTTCTTTCCAGCTTTTCTCTCTAGGCTCTATTCCCAGGCTTCTTTCCAGGTTAACATACCCACCTCCACTCCACACAGGCATAAAAATCAAACACAAGACAGCATGCCATCCCTTTTGAGCGACTCAGGCTCTTCCGCCTCAGAAAGAAGCGAACTTGTGGCTAGTAGCTCTGGCAAAATATTTGGCATGGAGAACTTTGGCAACACATGCTATTGCAACTCCGTCGTTCAGTGTCTTTACTATTCCAAGCCCTTTCGAGAGCATGTCCTGACTTTTCCTCAGTCGTCTTCTGGCGTTAGCACACATCAACCCAAGAGGCTCTCTGTTCAGGGTACGAATCCACATCCATTCACTGTCGACCCTGCTTCTGCAAAGATATCTACTTCTACGGGTTCCATGGAGGCTGCCAACGCACAAAACCAAGCAGCAATGGCTATGGCCGCTCAAGCACGCAGTAGTGGCTACGACCACGCCACCGCCCTGAGTCACTCTGGCCAGTCCCCAGGCTCTGTGGCCGCAGACAAGAAACCGCCCCTTTCAGAGTCCAAATCAATAGGCCGTCGCATGTCCTTGTTTGGGAAATCTACTAGTAAGGCCACCACTAAATCCACTTTGGCATCAAGCGCTACCGCTGCAAATGCCGAAAAGACCGAAGCCGTAGATCCGCCGCCCACCGAAAGCGACAACTCCAAAAAGCTAGCTGAGGTCATGAACACCATGTTTGAAACTGGAAATCACACTTCTTACTCTAATTCAAGAATGCTCTACCCGGGCCTCCAGGGAATCGCGCTAGGTGTGCGGTATCCCGGTCAAAATATTCCCGTCGTGGGTTTTACGGATGATCCATTTGCCGCACAAGAAACGCGTAAGCGCACTGCGCTTGTCAAGGGACCCATTATCAACCTTGACACCTCGTATGCCGATAGCTACAACATGAAGGAGTCCATGTTCACTACTTTGAAAGACATTTTTGAATGCATGGCTGAGAACCAGTCACGCATTGGCGTAGTTTCGCCTTCAAAGCTTATCGAAGTGCTCAAGCGTGAAAACGAACTGTTTCGCTCTAGCATGCACCAGGACGCTCATGAGTTTCTAAACTTTCTGTTGAACGAGGTCATTGAAAACATCGATCGCCAAAATAGACTAATTGGTTCGTCGAAGGGTGTTGTTGTCAACGGAACCCCGGTGTCGTCCAGCACCACTACTCCCACCTCCAGATCCCGGTGGGTACACGATCTTTTCGAAGGCCTACTCACTTCAGAAACCAAATGCCTGACCTGCGAGACCATTTCGCGTCGTGACGAGCAGTTTCTAGATTTGTCAATTGATATTGAGCGCAACTCATCTGTCACAGCCTGTCTGCGCCAATTTTCTGCTTCGGAAATGCTCTGTGAGCGCAACAAGTTCAACTGCGATCATTGCGGAGGCCTTCATGAGGCAGAAAAACGTATGAAGGTTAAGAAACTCCCCAAAATCCTGGCTCTTCATCTGAAGCGATTCAAGTACACAGAAGACCTGCAGCGCAATGTCAAGCTTTTTCACAGAGTGGTATATCCCAAACACCTACGTCTCGATAACACTACTCACGATGCACAGGACAAGGACAAACTCTACGAGCTGTATGCTGTAGTTGTGCACATTGGGGGAGGTCCATACCATGGGCATTATGTGTCGGTGATCAAGACCGAAACATCCGGCTGGCTTTTGTTTGACGACGAAATGGTGGAGGGCGTGGACCCAACTTACGTGTTTAATTTTTTTGGTGACAACAAGGGCTTAGCTACTGCCTACGTGCTGTTTTACCAGGAGATTACTCAGGAGCAATACGAGCGCGAGAATCTATACACTAACAGCGCGCCTCCTGGGTTCGCCAACGGAAACAGTACAGCCACTAGCAACAGCACTGCATTTTCTAGTGTGAACCCTAGCTCAACTGGATTGGGCGGGAATACAGCAGTGCCAGTAGCATCGCCAACACCTGTGAGCGTGGTTGCAGCCGGAGCAAATGGATTTGATTTTGCGCAAAGTCACTCTGGGACCGAACCAGCCGAAAGCTCTTTTGAATCGAGTACTGTTGAGCCTATACCTGCGTCGACATTGCATGGCTCAAGTCCACATGGGTTCATGTCACAGTTTTCAAGTAGCGTATCGCCCAAGCGCAGCTCGCAATCGGTTCTCAACATGCCAAAGCGAGGCGACAGCCATGCTCACAATCTTCATCAGCATGATTCTACTCCAGCTACAGGGGATGGCACAGCAGAAGAGTTGACTTCTTCTTCGCTACCACACGGTACATCACACGGCAGACCTGTCACTCCACAAGCAAATGGGCCATCTAAGCTTCAAGCACAGGCACAGCCTTCGCCAAGTGGTCTTGCGCGGTTCAAGTCGGGGTCTTCGGCACGAAGGAGTTTGATTGGACTGAATGGGTCCACTTCCAATGACAGTAGCAATAGTAACGGCAACGGCGGCAGTAACGGTCACAGCAATGGCAACGCGAATGGGGGTAGTGGACTAAATTTCTGGAAAAAGAAGGACCATTGGAATTCCAGCAACAAAGATGAGCAGAGTTTGCCTGAGAGCCATGATGTTCAGGGCTCTACTTCGGAAGCCCAGGAAAATGTTACTAGTGGTGCTTCAGATGTTACAGATGCTGTTCTACCGGTACCGGAAATTCCTGCAGAGTTGAATGACCAACAACCGCAAGCATACACACAGCAGGCGCAAACGTCATTGCAGCCGCAATCGCAGTCGGCGCCGCAGAGAAGCCTGTCGATGCAGAAAAAAAAATCGAGACATTTAAGTTTCTCATTCAAGAAAAAAAGCGTCGACTAGTCTAGACTCAGGACGTTGTTGATCAAAGATCTTGACCAAAAACATTGATTGAAGACGTCGAGTATTATCGGACCGTATATATAGTATGTTTTTTTGTTTGTATATCTTGTATATGATAGAGATAAATTTGGTGCTGATTATTAAAAGGGGAATGTATGAAGGAAGGACGCGAACATGGTACGCTGTATTGTGGTGAGCTTAAACTTGAGTTTCCATAGTATTGAACATCTATGGCATGCCCTAGAGTCCACTGGGTACACTGCTGAGGTATTTAGATTTACTGCCAACACAAAGGGACATTGTGGCTTAATGGCAGTGTATACGACGCAGAGAAGGGCGGTAGAAGAAGCCTATTCGGAGTAAGCTTTTTCGAGTCGAAAAAGGATTTTTTGTTGTTGTTATGATGAGTTGGCTCTTTGGTATAAGAGCGTCTAAGGGCGGCATGGAATTTAAGTAGAGGCCGGTCAGCTTATGTAGTGGACTCGTGATGGACTTGTGATGGACCTGCGATGGACCTGTTGACGGACGCGTGGGTAAACATGTGGGTAGACCTGTGGGTAGGCCCGTGAGTAGGCTTCCAGCACAGCTCGAACTGAACTACACCACATACTCTATAAAGAGCCATTTGCGTCAGCGGTGTCTAACACACTGTCTGACACACTCTCTAGAGTACTACGTAGTATATAGCTACGGGCGGACGAGGAACGCTGTACCGTAGTAGCCTTATGGTTGTGGCCCTTATGCTTTTGCGCTGAAAGAAATGTGCATGGAAGGAACCTTCTCACAAGCTATTGCACACGCTGCGCTTGCACAGTGTGCACACAATGAGTACATTAGACACAATAGGTACAATAGGCACAATAGACACAATAGATACAGCATTCGCTTCTGCTAGAACCAAAACTAGCTGCAGGTAGCCCCACGTCAAGCCATTAAACACCTGAGAAAGGCTCGGCAGCTTCAGACCAAACGGTCTATTCTTAACGTCGCAAACACCTGATATCCCTTTTTGTGTCTATACTGAGTTTATATTTTGTTCTACCGGCGCTACCGCCTACTGCTCTATATGGACTTTGAACCCGCCTTCTCCAGAAAAGGCTCCCGAAGGGCTCCAAACAGGCTCTAATTCATGTTCTAGTTCTGATTCTGGTGATGAGCTTGGGTGTCGAGTTTGTTAAGGACAAAGGCAGTTGCTATTTTTATTTATTATATTTTGATTTATTTTAATTTAATTTATTTATTTTGAATTCTTTTATTTAATTCTTTTTTTTATTTTTTTTTATTTTTATTTTTTTCACTACCATGCGTTTTTCACTTGTCAAGCCCTTTTTCTTGCCTTCGCTCGCCTGGACCTAATTACACATCACCATTTTGCTCATCCAAGCTAGCACCGTAAGCACCGCAAGCTCTGCACGCCCTGCACGCACCGGAAAGCTGCCATCAACAGCACCGCTACGACTGTAACGACTTAAAGACAATTTACACGACCCTCTACGCTTTGGCCCTGCTGCGCACTTCACACGCGCGCTCGGTGCTTTCTTCTGGCCCGTTCTTGAAACCTGTCGCTCATCGCGGCAAGACCAAGACATTCATACACTCAAAAAAGTGGCCTGCAATAATTTCCCTACACACACTTCAAATATGCGCCGACGAAACTCGATTGCCCCGCTGCCGTCTTTCTCTTCAACCCCAACTCCAGCTCCAGCCCCACAGTCCGTCGACAGCACTACCAATTCGCCTGCCGGAACCAGCATTGATGACACGAGGCTCACGAGCTCTGATAATCACCCGGAGTACAGCTCTGCCTCGGTGCTGTTGCGACAACACCCATCGGCACAGAATCAACTACACGCACCTAGTACAATCAACACAACAGATCAATCACAACCCCCGCTGACTCTGAATGCGCTCGCTACTACTTCTGAGGACGAACGGTCAGTCAAAGCAGCCCCCAGTGCGCCGAGAGAAATTATAGGGCGTCTGCGTGAGTTTAGCCTTTTTGCGTCGGCTCCGGAATCCTTTCTAGAAGCCATTGCAGGGAAGCTTGTACTGCAGGCGCATCCTGCAAACTCTTTCATCATCACTGAGGGCGAAGAGGCACGGGCAATGTACTGGATTATTCGAGGGGCTGTCGGGATTGTTTCTCGCGACGGTGAGTCTGTCCATGCAGAGCTAGGGCCTGGCGCATTTTTCGGCGAAATCGGTATTCTTTTCGACTGTCCACGAACGGCATCGGTTCAGGCCCGCGTCAAGTGCGTTCTGGCAGTTTTGACTGCTGGTGCTCTCAACGAAGTGCTGCCTTCATATCCCGTAATCGAGAGAGCTATAAGAGACGAAGCTCAAGAGCGTCTTGCCTTGCTAGAAAAAAACAGGTTTGCGAAAGAAGCGAACGCACAGGACACTTCCACAAGAAGAAGAAGCATGGTTGCGCTACTCTCGAACAACGAAGGCATCTCCCATGAGCCACTAGCTGAAGACTCAGGTTTCCGTGCCCGACATCAAAGCATTGGCGATTTAAGCAAATACCTGGAGCACACTGGCGTACGAGAAATCATTGCTGAAATGCCACTCTTCAACCAGCTGCCAAGCGCAGTTATACACAGGTTAGCATTGTCTGTTGTGCCGAAGGCCTACGCGCCGTTTGAAATGATAATACGGCAAAATACTCCAGGAAAAGACATTTATTTCATTATAGATGGCCAAGTTGAGGTTTTAGATGAAGAGTCTCAGACACGCATTGCACGGCTTACTCGGGGAGCGTATTTCGGCGAAATGGCGTTCCTGTCGCTGGCAGAAAAGCGAACGGCCTCCGTACGAACAATTACCGAGGTAAATTGCCTGGTGGTCACTGAACAAACTTTAGATATTCTTTGCGTTGACTTTCCCAACGTACAAACCAACATTGAGGAAACGGCAGCGCAGCGGATAGGCACAAATCGGTCGCAGCAAATATGGACTCCAGAGACCACCAACGCCAATGTGCCCAGCACGTCTGGCACGTCTTCAATGTACCTTAGCAAACGGCAAAGTAGCATATCAACATCATCCTCCGAGCATTCATCATCTACGCGTGACGAAGAAACTACCAAAGAAGCTACACAAGGAAAGCCATTAGACCTGGACCCCTTTCACATCAAGAAAACACAAAACGCCGACGAAGATGTAGAAGATGAGAACGGAGTCGGACTTTTCTCGAAATCATGGAACACGGCTGGGTCATTTGGTTCGGCGTCCATACTCATACCACCTATTGCCAAAGAATTGGCACCACACGAACATGAAGAAACTCCCCCTCCAAGCCACACTGAAGGTTCACCCAGTCTCGAGCTGTCAACATATAGTTTGAACTCAGGAAACGGCGTTAATGACACATCTCTACCCGCTTCTCCGCATACGTTTGATATTTTACCAATGCCCGAGCCAACCTCATCATTCACCTCCTACATCAAACCCGGTTCGAACGAAATCAAGTTCAGCAACTCCTTTTCACCATCATCGCCAACAACACCAGGAAGCACGTCGTCAAGCCGCCGCAGCAGCAAAAGCATTTCGTTTGCAGAGCCCATCCCCGAGGAGGACGAGTCGGAATTCGGCGGCAGTGAAGTGCCAACCAGCGGAGGTCGCACTACGCATCTACAAAATACAAACATTGCGGCTGGCTCGCGGCGCCGCATATCGCAAGGGCTGCTTTTGCATCCGCGCGCAAAGCGTGCAAGGCAGTCTGGGAGGCGGAGGTCGTCGCTGTTTAGTGTTGGCCCGTTCCCGGACCGCATCCAGATCCGGATTTTTCAGTTTCTTGATCTCAAATCGTTAATGGCCATGCAGCGTGTATGCCAGCACTGGCATCAGATCTTGCACACGTCGCAAAGCCTAATGCGGGAGCTCAATTTGAAAGAATACAACACCACCATCACCGATAAGACAATCATCCCAATTACAAACTTTGCGGGACTGCGGCCCAAAGTAGTCGACATAAGCAACTGTTTCCATCTGACGGACGAAGGGTTTTCGTTTCTAGTAAATGGCATCGGGCTTGCGAAAATCCACGTTTTCAAAATGAAGTCGGTGTGGGAAGTTAGCGGGATGGCTATAGTGGATTTGACAGTGCCATCGATTGGTGCAGACCTGGAAGAAATAGATCTGTCCAATTGCCGTAAAGTGGGCGACTCGACGCTGTCGCGACTCATTGGATGGGTGGTTCCCGAGCACGGCGACCAGGGCGGGGCGGAGCCCGGTACAGTTGTGGGGTGTGCGAAACTCAAACGCATTTCGCTGTCATACTGCAAACACATCACAGACCGGTCAATGTATCACATGGCAATGTTCGCTTCTGACCGAATTGAGTCTATTGACCTTACGCGGTGCACAACCATCACAGACCACGGGTTTTCGTTTTGGACGCTGCGCTCATTCACAGCGCTGCGGCACTTGAACCTTGCGGACTGCACATTTCTGACAGACAAGGCCATAATTGCAATTTCATCTGCCGCAAAGGGGCTCCAATCGCTTCAACTTTCTTTCTGTTGCGCGTTAACCGACGTGTCTGTGGAAGTGCTTGCCTTGGGGTGTCCCATGCTTGAATCCTTGGATCTGGCGTTTTGCGGGTCTGCCGTTTCTGACATGTCCCTCCATACACTTGCACTTCACTTACTAGAGCTGCGACATTTATCAGTCCGTGGTTGTATCCGTGTCACAAAGACAGGTGTGGACATGGTCTTAATGATTGCGGGAACACATAACTTGCGGTCTTTGGATATTTCACAATGTAGGAACGTTGTGGGGCCTATACATGGACCGACTGATTTCGAAACGGGTCTTCCTCGTGTGGTTGTTAAGCGTTGATGACGCTCCTGTCTGAAAAAACAAAAAAAAAACATGTAAACAAGCTCAACAATGTTGAGCAATAGATTTTTTTTTTTTTCTTCCTTTTAATATTTCTCTGGAATCTCTTCCTCTCTTTCTCTATCTATCTTTCTTTTTTCTTTCTTAAAAAAAAAAAGAACGACGACTTTTCTTCCTGGTTTCGATTTTCTTTTCTTTTCTTTTCTTTATTTATATTTACATTCCTTCAGACCATCTTATCCCGTCCCATCTCATCTCATTCTCTTCTATCCCGTTCGTCAAAACTCTTCTTTTTTCTTGTTTTTTTTTTTTCAATTCCTTATTTTTTTTAACTGTTAACTCTATTAGATTCCACTATACCTTACTTCACCTACCTTGAATGTGTCTGTTTTTGTTACGTTTTGTTTTTCTTCTATTTATTTAGTTCTCTTCTTTTATGCATATCATGTATATCATTTATATGCATATCAATTGTCATTGCTCAAAATTGACTTTTGATGAAATCTCATGTACAGAATAACATTTCGATTTGAACATTCATCTATGTGTATATATATATATACATATGTTTGATACGCTGTCTGGTGCAGTTTGATTTAGTTTCGTTAAGTTTAGTTTCGTATAGTTTGATCTAGTATAATTGACCTACAATTGATATCTTTCACATATTATTCTTTACAAGTTTTATAGCATGTATATACTTATTCATTTCTTCATTTATTTATTTATACAGCTAATTTTTTTTTTTCTTTTCACTCATTTTGATTATGGATTCAGACTCCTTCATCATGTCAACACATATCTATCCCATTTACTGAACTATATTGTACTTACTCTTATATAGGTTTATGCTTATACACCATCATAGGGACCTGAAGAAACAGAAAAGAAAAAAAAATACTAAAGAAACAAGTAAAGTTAGTTGTATTAATGTGGAGGATAAAACATTTGACAGTTATGTTATGTATAATGTATGTTGATGAGAAGAAAAAAGACTAAGAAGAAGAAGAACAGGTAGCACAAAAATTTATACATTTTTAATGCTTAAAAAACAGATATATAACTGTTAATGCGCTCCTTCTGACTCTGTGAAATACATTCAGCAATCCAGGTAATGTTTCTAACCTCCTGCTCACGCGTCTTGATCCAAGCCCATACTGTAGAGTAAGTGAACTGCTGCGTAAATGCTCCCTTACACAAATCCATCTCCCGCTGGTAAAAATGGTCTTCCAAAGACTTGTTGTTGGACCCGTCAAACAGCGAGGCGTCAAAAGCAGTGCTGCCAGAGGTTTCTACAGCAAACTTCACCTGGTCTACGTCCTCCGCGCCGACAAGAAGCTCCGTGGCCGTTGGGTACAATGTGCCAAACTCGGGCAAAAGCGACAGTCGGTCCTCCTTGGAAAGCTCGGTGCCGATAGAGTTGATGGCAATGTTGATGGTGCGGCGGTCGGCCTCGAACTCAAGCAGTCGGCAAAGAATCTCGTCCGAAGGGTTGGGAAGCGTCTTCGCAAAATTGTAGAAATCTTGCAGATACGCCTTGTAAAGTCTATTACGAATAATTTCAATGTTCAGATCATCCAGCTCTTCACCTGTGAAGCAGTCCTTAAAGTAAGGCGCCAATGGTGTGTCTACCAGCACCGTGTCGTACAGAGACTCGACGTCCGTAGCCACAGAGAGCGCTGGGAGCGTGTCGAACCAGCCCAGAGGGTGGCAGCGTGCCAAGATTTCAGAACGATCACGCTCGTGCACTGTTCCCGTAATGAGCAGGGCGACGTTGTCAATCATGTATCCGTACGTAATGTAGTCCATGAGTGTAGAGAGAGGTTCCACGGCCTGTGCGCGAACGTAGCGGAACTCTTCGATGAGCTTTGCAAAAGCCTTTTCCTGAATGATAGACGTAGCCAACGGGCCGGGCACGTTTGACAGAAAGTTGCCATAGTCTGTGGCGGAAAGCTGCAGTTTTAGGTCTAGATATATATTCAACGTATGTTAGTATTAAGAATTTGTCAGAGCGAACAGCCGCCTATACTAACCATCCAGAGTGTCACACTGAGTTAAATTGGCATACTGCGCGCCATTCAGAAGACCATTGCGGTACCCTCTGACTAGTCCTTCAACGTAGCCACTATTGCGGTCGGTGTTAGAGATTTGAAGAAGCGCAACTAAAAGAGAACTGAAAGAACACAAACAATCTTACAAGTTGATGTTGATAAAGAGACCCTCCATAACGCTTGTTCTCTATACCTTTTCTGTTCTTCAAAAGAAAGATCAATTCAATTCCCTAGAAAAGTGGCTGTAGGGTGTGTGTGTGTGTGCGTGGGTGGGTGGTTTATGTGATCGTATAGAGTGAGGAAGAGAAGAGTTGGTTGGTCTCTGGCAGCAGGGGAGAAAGTAATGAGAAAAAAGCAGCCTTCACGCAGCCTGAACGAGGAGTGCTGCGTCCTTTTTCATTATGTAATCTGTTGTAGCTAGCTTAGTCATTTTGTAATTAGCATGAAATTATATATGTGTAATATTAAACGGTAAGCATTATGTTGACACTTAGTCAGGTCTAACCTCTACCCTATTTTTGAGGCCAAATCTGTATTTGTGAACACGCCGTTTTTGGCCTCAATCTCTAAATTAGTGTTGATTACACAAGGCTCAATTGAGTAGTAGAATTGAAACGCTTTTCAACTCTTTCATCTCAGCTCAAGTCTAAAACTCGGACTACAAGTATTGTATTTGAAAAATGGAAATAAGATCTATTTGGTATATACCGGACGGCGCCGCTATTTTAATTTTCTATGGACTATATTGATCAGGGACTAAAATATAGACACAATGCTGAAACAAGATAAAGCAATATGATAGTTGACTGTTGATTATCGAGTAATGAGTGATGAATGATGAGTGATGAATGATGATGGTTGATGCTGATGCTGGTGGTTGATGATTGATTGTTATCGTTCTTGGCAGCACAATGCCATTTCTTTTCTTTCGTCATACCCTAAAATTCAAGTTAACCGCTTACAACCTACCACAATTGTCTTGATCGCACATCTTGCTGTCATGTATTACCAGCTCGCTTCCTCCATGGCTTGCAAACGAGCAGGCAATAGCTCAATGCAACAGGACAGTTGCCCACCAATACCTACTTCGCATTGCTGCCCCCGTATCTATACAAAAAACATCACCATCCTGATCAAGAATACAAGAATCAGGGCAGCGGGAGGCCCGGAAAGCACAGGTCTCCTCGCTTATGCAAATAGTGATATCTAGTGTCAGTCACCTTAGGGCCCAAAGCATAATTCAATATTGGACCTGTCCACAAAAGTCATAAAGGCGCGAAAACATGCGCACACGAGGTGATCTAGACGTTAGTGATAAGCTTTCAACAGATCCCATAATTTTCAGAGCGTTAAGAAAGAGATGAAATAGATTGCTGATCCGAGGAACTTCACGAGCAGCATTATGCCTCTACCTTGGTCGTGATCCTACTTGGCTTGTATTGCTCATCCTGCAGAACTAGAGCAAGCGAAACCAAAAGCGCACAAGCGGTCACATTTGGAGCAGTCTTGGTGCAGATGTAGAGTGCGACGACCCAGCCTAAGCAGTTTGGATAGCGAGAAAAGTCCAACACAAACGAAGCGTCATAGGAGCGGTACCGGTCATGCACCATCTTTGCCACAATACGAACAACCCAAAATAAAACGATACAGACACGCATGCGGAAAAAGAACATGAACACAAAGTACAAGCATGCAGTTACTGACAAAAGCTCGACCCAACCCATGAAATTGTCGCTGAGTCGTAAACGTGTTGCAGGGACTAGCTCGGGATTGTGTGAACCACGACCAGGAGTAAAGCATTTGCCGATTGTCACATTGATGAAAGCCAAAATAGCAGTGAACAAGATAGCAGCTAAGCCAAAGCATGCGACGAACCAGCTATGGACGAGGAATGCCAAAGCAAAAACCAACGTTGCGCCAGCCGCGTAATTTATCATGTTGGCCAAAGAGTGTTTTACCAAGGCAACGTAAAATAAAGGCAGAGGAGGCTGAGTTGCACGCAACTTGGCTGTGGAGAATCCATAGCAGAGGATGCTAGTTTGGACTAGGACAAGTGCGACAAAAATTGCAGAAAATCCCAAGGTTAGACGTGGGAATTGGAACAAGGAGATAACAGAAGGAAAAATCAGCGCAATGCCTGTGGCTGCAACCGGAAGTTTCTTAACAAAAGATGAGATCAAATGTTCATAGAGAAACGATGTGGGACGATAAAGGGAATCGATTTTGATTGTTGTGAGTGCAACAAGTACTGCATAGAGTAAGGGACTGATATAAGAGTATCGTAAGCATATGATTGAAAAAAGAATTGCGAGCGCCTGTGAAGGTCTATAAGCCTCAAACGTCAGTATAGGATCAAACTCTGTAGCTTGCGAAGGAGATGCATTACTGCTGGCGACAATTTTTTTTTTAGGTAACGCTGAAAAAGTAGGCAAAGAGATCTTGTTAACAGTTGGAGTTTTGCTTTTCTTTTTCAACTTAGGCGGCAATGTTTTGAGACCATTTTTGTTGCCAATTTTGGCGCAGTTATCAGCATTGTAATCATCATAGTCATTAGCATCAACTTCAACATGGTCTATTTCATGGACTTCAGCATTCACAAGGCGCTTTAGTTCAGAAAGAGGCTCGTTGCCAAATCTAAGAGCATGGCCATGATCCAGGCGCTTTTTGGCAAACCTTTCGCGTGCTTTGCGTTCAGCTTCGCGTGCCTTGGCCCTCGCTTGGTGGTCCGATTGCTTCAAGTTCAGCACATAAGGGTAGTATGGAGGCCGAGGACCTGAGCGTTCCATGGGGTTTGCGTTATTGGCCGCGTCAGAACCAATGGAGAAAGGGCCGCATCCAACGTAGTCGTAACTATCGAATGCAAGGTTGCTCAAAGGGCTGCGCTTGTAGCCCTTTTCGCGCGGAAAGCGCTGTAAAGAATCAATCTTGGTGAAAGACATGTTTGAATTAATAGTATCAGTTCTTGGAGGAGATATATTTATGAGGAAAGAATATATTGATGAGGAAAGAGGAGAAAAAGAAGGGGAAAAGCAGGGAAAATTGACCTCTATTTATGTTCTTTTGGACCTTTACGAGGGTTTTAGTTTAGACTGCCCTGAATTTAAGTTCTCGTATTTTATATATTGAATGACATGGAAAAGTAAACAACAACAATAACAACATTCGCAGTGTTGTTTTGTACTTTCAATTGGAATTTCAATTGGAATTTCTGGTGTCGAGATAACGCGATATTGGTTCGTCCAATCTCGAAGAACTGACTGAGTTGTGCCTGCATGCTGAGATGCTTTGAAGGAGGACGGCTGAAATAAACTCGTGGGGGTTATGCAGACTAACGTATGTACAAACCCGTATTATGCACTGTTAAGGTTGATCTTACCGCTCTTCAAGGGTCTGTGAACAAAACTTAAATGTATGGAGCTAGACCAAAGCTGGACGTGCAAAAGTGGTTTTGCTCCCACAACGTTTGTTTAGACCTAAACTTGAGATCTATTCAGGGACCAAAAAGTGTAAAAAGAGTTGATCCGGTCATATCGAAAACACAGTGAGTTACGATTCCTGCTCAACATGGATCGAGAAAACAGATTTTTCTACATAACAGAGTAGAGTAAAAACTGCGCTTTTTTCATGTTGCTCTTCTTGGAGGCCACCATCACCAGTTGCAAAGATTTCTCAAAAGCTCGACTTTCATGTGAAAGAACGTGGGGGAGTGCCTTATCAAGTCGAAATTCAAGCTCAGCTTTCATCAAGACTTGCAGTTTAATTGGCTAATGGTGATGACGATGAGGGGTAGGAAGATGCTCAAGATATCATGTGGCTGTTAAGTTCTGTTAAAGTTCAATATCTTTTCATAAAATTCGGAACGAAACCACAGCAACCCCAGAATTCGCCACCGTTTCGCCACCAGTTCAGAACTGACCAATCAACTTACTGATGAAACCACAGCAACGCGATTTCGCCACCGTCTTTGAGTTAATTGATTGATTGATTGATCGATTGATATGATAAGTTAATCGTGCATATAGAACATTGTAGAATATTGGCTGCTTGCACTGTTAAACTTCGTATTCAAGCAGACTCGTTTCCCAGCAAACATCAATCAATATCATGTAAATGAAAACGAGTAAATAAAACTAAAGTAAAATAAAAAAATAGAATAAAATAGAATAAAATGCACATAAAAATTCAGACACACACGCTTAAGCCGCTGCTCCTGTCACTCTTCTTATACTCTTACGCTGGCCATCGCCAAACACGGTAATCAATCCCTCTTGCGCAAGGCTTCGAATACTATCAGCAATGTCATGCGAGCTGAGCGTCTCTGGGTACGTGTCTGAAATACGCTTCATGACATCAGCATATCGCGCATTCGCACCGTTGCCCGTAGCAGTATCAATGATCTTGAGTAACTCTTCGCGCAGAGTGGACTGAAGCAGACGTTGTGACGTCGACGTACCAGTCTGAACCATGTTCATGTCAATACGTCCCGTGCGTGGGTCCGTTGCATAATCCTTGATGGCAGATCGGATAAGTCGGACAGCCTCCAGCACATCGTCAACAACTACTTCTGTAGCTAGTCTCATTTTGGCGTGAGCCTCAGCAAGACGAATCATGCTTTCCAACTGACGCGTCGTAGCTGTAATACGCTTTTCGCTGGATCTAGCATCATCACCAAGTTTGCGCATTTCTACATATGCCTTGACAAGTTCCTTCTTGGCAGCAGGCGTAATACGGGGATGGCAATGTTGTTTGGCATATGAAATGTAAAGAGTCAGGAATTCTACTGGCAGAATCTCCTTTTCTGCCGCATTTTCGGGAGTATCTTCCAAATACATGGACGCCAAATGCCGGGCCAAGTGCCGGTCAGTACGCTCATCAACCTTGTCAAGCATGAGATACACCAGGTCAAATCGAGATAGTAGCGTAGGAGGCAAGTCGATATTCTGGATCACAGACACGTTGGGATTGTACTTGGATCCAATAGGATTTGCTGACGCCAGAATAGATGTACGTGCATTGAGAGTCGTAATGATTCCAGCCTTTGCAACGGAAACAGTTTGCTGCTCCATGACTTCGTGGAGAACAGAGCGAGTTGAATCGTTCATCTTGTCAAACTCATCGATACAGCACACACCGCCATCTGAAAGCACTAGCGCACCAGACTCTAAAACAAGCTGCTTAGTTTCTTGATCGCGTGTAACATACGCCGTGAGGCCAACTGCCGAGGATCCCTTGCCTGACGTGTAAATTCCACGGGGAGCAATTTTGTGAATATACTGTAAGATTTGAGATTTGGATGTAGACGGGTCACCACAAAGAAGAATGTTGATGTCACCCCTGTACCGCGGTGAACCTCCCTTGGTGAAAGTTTTGTTTGTGCCGCCGAAGAGTTGTAGCAGAATTCCTTTTTTAACATCATCTTGCTCGTAAATACTAGGTGCAAGGGAGCGCGAGAGCAAGTCATAAAGATCACTTCTAACAGAAGTGTCTTTGATTCTTTGAATCTCATCAGGAGTAATCTGCCTTACTTCTTCGACATCTTGATTTCGCTTGTTAATCTGATTCAGTCGCTGGTTTTCCGAAAATTGCGACTCGAGGTTGGTTGTTGACACATCAATTCCCATACGCTTCTTGTCTACCTTTTGAACATGAACAACGTCAATGTATGTTTTGAAAAGACTCTTGAGAGTTCTTGATATAGTATTGACTCGAACTGGGACAGAGCGGAAAATTCCGGTTACCTCAATGCGATCACCTGCCCTGCATACATCCACGAGCTCATCGTAGACACAGATAGACACGGAATGAGGTGTTTGGCCGTCCGGGACTGCATCGGGTGTCTCTTGCAAACGAACTACTTGCTTATCAGCAAAGTTGCTTCGCACATGTATCAATTCCATAGAGTTGTCAGATCCACACACTGGTCTGGGACATGAAGTGGGCTCAGCAATCGTGCCTCGCTCGATTTCAACAGACAATGTATGGTTGCAAACGGAGCATTTGAAAAAAGCTTCTTTCATGTCAGGGATGATGGGAGTTGCGCGCAATACGAGTCCTTTAATAGATACGAGTTTGTCAATATCGCCGGGGTTCAATTCACGCATGCCTTTTTGCTCGGGAATTCCAAAAGGCCGAACCTTGTATGCTCTAGACTCAATCTCCTCCTCGATTGTTTCATGAGAAATGGCATTGTCGGTTGCAATTGATACCATACAATCTTTGATAGTTTGATCAAATATGGGAATAATTTCTTGAGGGTAGTTCAAAAGTTGGTAGTAAAGCTTCTTGGTTGGTGGATAGGCATCAAGATTGCGGACGTCCAAGTTCAGATTGGTCAATCCAAGCAAACGCATTTCGTTGAGCATGTTGACATACATGAGATCTTCACCTTCGTCCTCCTCAAGTATACCGTTGTCGGCTCTGATGCGGTATTTGTCTTTGTATCCTAGAATAAACTCTCTGAATGTAGTTTGTGCTTCAGCGATACTGACGTTTGTTCCCCAAATGACGCGAACCGGCTCGTCGGGGTTAGCCATTGGCGTGTCGCCCTCATGCATGGAGTATGTGTTGGGAGTTCCATCCGGAGCGTCAGAATCAAGAAACTGGCGACGAGGAGACTGGGTATCCGAAGCAAAAATATCACCTCTGCGCTGAAGGGCTGCAGACTGGCGTGGGGTGGCAGCTGGGGCATCTGAGTAAAAAGAGCGCGGAGTGATGCCATCAGACGAGTAGGCAAGTGGAGACGAGGCTGGATCGTTAGAAAGAGTAGGGTTTTAAGCGTGTAAAGCTTACCATCTCGAAGGTTTGATGGACGAGGTGTAGCGCCATCAGAGGAGTAGGCGAGGGGAGATGATGATGCGACTAATATTGTTAGTACTGAGCGGATGGAAATAAAACGAAAACATACCTTCGCGAAGATGGCTTTGATTCCGAGGAGGAGCAATGCTTCGAGCAGAACCAGGATCAACATATGGGGCTGGTGAGGATGGAACGAAAAGAGGAGAGGAGGAGTTGTACCTCCTAGGGTTGTTGTTGTTGTTATTGTTTCCTGGAGAAGACATATTGAATGATGGAGGAGGGTGAAGTAGATGGATGGAGGATGAAGAAAGAAGTGAGTTGTTGTTTGTTGTGATGTGGAAAGAATCTGGCGTTTTGGTATTTCCTAGAGAGGCAATTAATTAGCGCGTAGTCTGGGTTGGGGTGGACTCAAGTGGGAATAGAGATTGCGCACGCGTAGAAAATGTGCGTTGAAGTAAAATATTGTAGGAGGCTAGACTGGCCTAGTGCAATGTTCCGTGGCCGGTCGGATAATGCTACCACCGTCGTAGAAGCCCCTCTCAGACCTGTGAGAATTTCAGGGTTTTTTAAGTTTCATGTGCTCTTAGTGCAATATGTAATAGTCTTGCTCTTGGTTCTAGTTCGCTTAGATCTAGTGTTTCCAATTCAAAGCTAGCTTTTGTTCATCGTCTGGGGTTAATTCTGCGGGTTCAGTGAGCCAGTTTGGTGAGCTAGTTTGGCAAGCTAGAGGTCTGAGGTCTGGGTCTAGCCGTAAACTCTAGGTCAAGTCCACAAAAACGTATGCGCAGTTTCACCAGAAGTGAAGTCAGGACCAAACTCGATGATACACGTCGGGAACGAGGGGTCTTCACAGACGTTGCAAGTAGTTGAGATAAACCGAACACACTCCCTACTTTGAGAGCCTCAAAGGAGCCTAGAGGAAGATTTAAACGGTACAAAGAGACAGAAAGGTAACACTTGCACAACACTTGCACAACACTGGCTCAGCAGTGGCTACGTCGTGGCCATGTGTGCACGCGCTTGTTAAACAATCCACAATATGAAGTATTATAGACCGCGAGCGTTGCATAAAAGTGTGTGAATCGTGGAGTTGCACATGCCTCCGATCATTCAACTCAGGTCAATTGTGGACTAGCCAGACAGTCACAAAGAAGAGAAGCTTCATTACATGCAAATTCAAATCTATATGAAAAAAAAAAAATTATTACTTGTTTTACATGAGATACAGCTGCTGTAGACTCACCCATTTGACGCTGACGTCCATGGCAGAACGATCCAAAGCGTTAATAGGTGAGTAGTGCTAGCAACGGCAATATTAGTGCATCATGTCCAGTACGAAATAGATAATTGAGATACATATGAGAGCAGCGCACACGCACAAGCATAAGTGGTGTACTGCGCTGTAGAAGGATACAAGCCCCCCAGGAGGTGACCCTTTTTCAGAGCGTGAAAAGTGAAAAAAGTACAGTAGAGATTATCGCGTAGATGAGCAGGGTAACTATTGCGGAATCTGAATCTCGTTTTCATGGAAAGCCGACATCCACTACTCACGACTCACGACTCACGACTGTGGGCTTCCGGGTGCCCAGCTTCTAGACGTTGGACGCCTGCGGCATACATCGTTAACCCTGAAGGTTTGAACCAGCGCCAAACAAGTAAATGTGCTCTGCTCGAGGACTCCTTTGCTCCTTCGCTCCATATAGTGATCACCAGATTCACACGTGAACCCGCCAATCTCGCTTCTGTGCCAAAGGATCTCGCATTCTTTCTACTATGAAACTGGATCATTCCGCTTGGAGCTCAGGTTACAATACGCATATGATCTTGAGAATACTTTTAAAAAAATAAGAAAATTCTATTGGGTCGTTATAATCATGAGTTTCGTATATTATGTGGGGTCGTTCATTTCGTCAAAGCCTGAAATCCAAGCAAGCCTTATTAGGTTGTTATTTTTTTTTTTCTCATATGCTCCAAAAGCTCTCGTCATGATCAAGGACAAGCTTATAGTCCTCTGCAGAAATCTTTGCCAGAATTTGCATAGCCATCTGGTCTGCTGCGTCGTCTTCATTGACTATTTCTTCCGAGTCGGTATCAACGGTGATATGGCCTAGCACTGGCTCGTCAATAAAACCTGCAGTACTGGCTACACTAGAGTAACAACTCGACGAGTACGACGGTTTGTTACTCTTGTGTTTTTTCACGGATGAGTCGTCTGGCGTAGCGTAATACTCCAGCATGTCAAAAGTGGTTGACATGAGAGGAAACGAATCTGTCGAGGACTGGCTCGGAGAATGTGAGAGCACAGGTGCAGTGTCCATCGAGCTATTGCGTGTGGGCCGTTTTGAAAAGCTGTTTGACTTACGGCGGCTTATAAGACTGGTGGCCCGGCTGAGAGACAACTGGGGAAAATGCATGTTCGTTGTGGCGGGAGGAGTGGTGGGGTCGGCAGTGTCAGCGAACTTAATGCTGTACAGATTGCCGTCAAGAGGAAGAGATGGAGCATTCTCAAAAGTCGGACGAAAGGTTTTTGTACTTGCTGAACGGTGCAGCTTGGAGGAGATCTTTTCAGTGAAGGAACGTGCTAAAGGCATTTTTGAAGAAAAACCGGCGGTTATCAAACACAATCGTTAAAACACAGTTATAGTTGTTGGACGCAGGAATGGATGATGAGGGTTTGTATCAGCGAACAGAGAAGACAGTATGTCGGATATCGATAGCGGTGGATGTAGATAATGAGTAAAGGTTGGAAGAGAAAAACGGAAAAGACAGAAACCAGGGAGAGCCCTAGTTATTTATACCGGAGGTGGGCGTACCGCAGGCAAGTGAAGGGAGAAAAGAAATGAATTTTCATGAAAATTGAAGCAGGGAAAAAGGTTTGGGAAAAAGAAACGTGCTAAGAAAAAGCAACGATTACAGTTTGCATGTTGTGGTGGACTACTGATGGATCATGGTTTGAAACCTTATAAAGACAACAACACCTTAAGCGTGTCGCTTATGAGGTAAGCACTTGGTAAGCGCGTTACGCTGAAAGTGGCCATTAGGCGTGAGAACAAGCTCAAGCTTAGCCTAAGCCAGAGCTTGCGCTGAGTTGATGAAGGCGGAAAAGATCGTAGTAAGCCGTCTGCTGTGATTTCGTAATCATAAGTGCAAGCGCATGCGTCTCCTGGTCGACAGCGTAACAACAACAATAACAACAGAAGGCTTGTCTGTGTTGCAGTTGAGCATTCCCGCGACATTCCTAGGCGTTTCCAGGCATTTCACGCTGGACAGTGAAGGAACCAAGGAATGAGAGCGTCAAAGGGTCAGAAAGTTGTATAGTCTAAGCGCTGAAAAATGGGGAATCATAGAGCCCAAGAGTATCAACTGAGTGTTAAGGCAAACAAGCACAAACAGTAGAGCATTAAAAGTGGAGCATTACAAGGAAAGATAAAGAGGGAATTAAGGTCAAACAGCATAATGCGCAAGCCTATTAAAGCTCTACGGAGATTCACAAGAGGGCCAAAGATACAGCAAGAGGCTTACGTCTACTAGTTCACTGGACTACTGGACTACTGGACTATTGGCCTTGTAGTCTACTGGTGGCTATAGGCCAAGCAAGAGTTGGACAGCATGTCTTCGCTTGTGTCCTATTAGTGGTGAGCATTTGGTACTGCAATTGCGACGGCTACTGTACTTGTCTAGATCGTCGTCTATCGGGAACTCGAATCCGACTTGATAACCAAAAGTCAAGATCCATTATCCGAAACCCGATATCCGATAACCAAGAGAACCGGAAACTGAGGCACCAAGAACCCAAGAAACCAAGAAACCAAAAACGAAGAACCAAGATTCAGAAAACCAAGATCCAAAAAACGAAGACTAAAAAAAGTATCGCACACAAGCAATTAGTGCACGTGCAAAGTGAGCCATTTGGGCCATTTGGGCCATTTGAGCTTTTGAGCTTTTGAGCTTTTGAGCTTTTAAGAAAGCATTACACCAGACAACGCTAAGAGTATGCCGCAACGCTCCAGCTGTGGCACTTGCGAATACCATAGCAACCGGCATAACAACACACCCACGACGGCACCATGACAATGCTATGGCAACGGGGCAGGAATCACTAGGCCAGATTGTGCTAGGTGCAGCATTCTGCAGCATGCAGCCTGCAGGTGTTAATGTGTTTGTGGGTTTACACGAAACCTTACAGGCTTACACAAGCCAGCGACGTCTTTTTCAGAGGATTTGTTGTGGGCTTGTTGCGAAGGAGGTGCACGGACTGGTAGCCGGTTACCGTGGTATTCGCAGTACAAGGTTGGCAGGGCAACTTGCAATTGCTATTTTCTTTTTCCTTACCCTTTTTACTTGGTGCTTTCTATCTCAATCACTGTGAATCTGTGTGTGTATGTATGTGTGTGGACCAAATGCTGTGTAGATGCGAACTCACCCACACGGACCACCATGGCCCAACGCAGCCTAAACCGTGGAAGCCAGTGGAACATTCGCAATTCCAGCAATCACAAGCCGGTTGTGCACTCATTGCCGCTGTGGCCTGGGTATATCTGTGATTGCGTTGCTGCGGTAATGGCTATGAGTCGTGGGCGAAGTAGCGTAGCGAGAGGCTGTTTCTGTTGCTGTGCAAGGGGTGCGAGGTGTGCAAGGGACCCCCTTACTCTTTTGGTTCTCGCTGGAATATATTTTAATGGTTGTAGCTCTTCTCAGACAGAGACACACACCCCTATGCCCGACGCTTTCGAGTCTGGCAAGGACACCAACGCCGGCACCAGCGCCAGTACCAGCGAAATCTGGAATGAATGAAATAATCTACGGTAGATTTCGGCTATCAGTAGCGTACACACGGGTTCGTTTTGAATCAAGGCTTGATGAAGCATTTCAAACCCCAATCAATCTTATACAGCTTGTAGGCCCTTTGGAACAGGACTCCTTGAACGTTCTCAAACGCTAGCTAACACACTAAAGCTAGCTGAAACTCGGCAACAGCAACATCCAAATCTAGATCTAATAAGGACCTTTAGCGTACAAAGCCATTGCCAGAAAAGATCCATGGTCTGTAAGAAAACTTTAGAGGACTCTGGAGCTTCTGTAGGGAGACAACGGTCTTGCGATACACACAGACACAAGCTCACACACTTTGGGAGCAAGCTCAGATACTTTTTACGTTATGTCGGAAAACGTAGTGGTACAGGCGTCAGTCTCAAAGTACAAGCAATACGCAATAAGTAATAAGCAACAAGCTTTGCGGGTGTGCGCAGCGGCCATGTGAGCGCAGCTGCCCTGGGTCGGATTAACACATGGGCTCAAGCGCACAAGTGATGCAGCTGCTGCCGCAACAAGCGAGAAATCAAAGGCCGAAACAAAAAAACACCACAGAGAAAGGAAGTTAAAAAGAAGAAACCATGAAAGAACAACGACAAAACTGAAACCTATATAAGAGGCCTGTGTGGTTGTGCGCACGGTTTCTACTGTTTGTTTGAATATAGTGGGTGCGTATCGACAAATGCCGGACAAGCAGCTGCTACTGCAGTGTGTACTTGTACTACAGCTACAGCCACAGTAGCCTAAACAACAACCAACTAAGACTGCAGCGTATAGATTGGATGATCTGTCAATGCGCTTGAGCCTAAGTTTGTACACGGTTTAGTCTACAGCCGAGCATTTCTGTCTTTGTTGAGCACAGGCGGAAGCGAGCTATTGTTTACCGGTAGTTGATCAGTCCAAGCGCACAACGTCATTACAGAGGCAGCTATGGCTCAGGGTGCGCCATTGTCTGTGAACTAAAGCTTGTAAGCTAAAGCTTGTCATCTAGAGAGAACATTAAACTAGGCAAAAATCTCTCAAAAACCAAAATTAACAAGAACTAGAGTTGAAAAAAAAAACCAAAAGTAGTAAAAAAACGAATTAGTGACACAAGCTATGACACAAAGATGATGTATGCGATAAGAGCTTAAAGGAAGTTGCTTATATACTATAAAGAGTACAGGGTTTATGAAGCAAGAAGAAGGTTTTATAAAAGTAAAAGGTTTACAAAAAATTGCCTCTATCGGACCGTCTGTCTCGACTACTTGTTTTGTTGAACTCTAGAGTAGACTCAACTCAGTCCAGCGAGTGTAAAAATGGGTCACTGATTCTGCTGGTCAAACTTTGAGCATAACGAGGTGTCTAGTCTTCTAGTTACTGGTAGAATAACTGATATCTATATATAAATAAGTTGTCTGGATAAGAGACGATTAACCCAAATTCCAACAAATACAACGGCTTCTATTATTAACCAAAACAGAATTGCTGAACGTTTTAGCAATTTTGGGGCAAAACACCGTTATTTTTTTTTTTTTTTTTTTTTAGTTCAACGGCTTTTTGACAAGTATTGTCGTTTTCATCACTGTGGTGCACACACACACACACTCTCTCTCTCTCTCTCTCTCTATCTGTCTATCTGTCTTCTCGCTTAGCGTGATATCTCATGTCTGGATCGCTGCAATTGTCGTTTGAGGTGTCCCCTCCATTTTTGGTATAATTCCATGATGATCTCATGATGAAAATGGCAGACTCCCGTTTTTTCTTGTTTTCTGTCTGGACCGGTTACGAAACCAGGTTTTGGCTATTGTCTAGAGCTTGCATCTGTTTCCTAATATCTCTGAATCTCTGAATTCATTTGAATATCTTTAATGTACTGCTATAAAGTTCTGCGCCGTTGCAAGTTTATAGTCCAGAGAGGGTTCCAACATTTGACGCCCGTTGAAAAAGGTTAATGGCGCAGAAAGTTGTTGAGGCTGAGCGGATCATTATGTAACTTTAGATTTGTCTTCGTTCCGCTCTACCGTTAACTAGCGGAAGTCTACTGTTTCTTTGCCTTGTATGGTTGCAAAAAGATAGTCAAGGCTTCTCTCACTTGTTTGATTCTTTGATTCCTTGATTCTTCTATAGCATACTATTATTCCGTTTGTTTACGATTCAGCAACCAAATTTTTCACATGGCATCTGCTCTAAAAACCGTTAAACTTAAAATGCTCTCTTTTTTTTCTTTTTTTCCTTCTTCTTCTACTGCCGTTACAAACTCTATCAAACATCGAGACTTAGGCACCGGTTTACTATAGACTAAAAGATGCCTAATAAACAGAAGCTGTTGTAAAAATCTTTTTTTTCTTATTTTATATATGGCATCCGTGCGCCTGTGCATCTGTGCGCTTGTTTGAAAATTGCTCTTATAGGATGCTATACCATAGAGCATGAGCAAACTGTATATACACCGAGGGCTATTTTGCAGTAAACAAGAGACTGTTCACAGTAGTAGCAGTAGCTAGATTTACTTGCCAAAAAAGGCATCTCATCCCATCCAGCACACGCCACTTACTTTTGTCTTGCTGCTTGACCCTAACACAGAGACACTCAAGAGTAACAAGAAAACGGTGTACAGTCTGTTGTTTTCTGTTGTTTTTTTCTTTCATTTCTTATCTTGACCGCCTTTTCAACATATGAATGAGCCAAAAAAAAAAAAAGAGAGAAAGCGGCCCTGTTTAACCAAAACATGCGTGTCTCTCGTTTGTGCATTGCCTAGCAGCAGCTTGCTTTTGTGATTCTGTGCCTTGGTGATAAAAAGAATATAAACTAGTATCAAGCGATCCCCAAGCGAGAGACTCTCCCTTCCCAAAAAAAATAATAAATAATAATCAAATTCACTTAAAAACAAAGCAAGACACACAAGGCAGGACTGAGCTTTCTTGTCTAGCTTCTCTTTTTTTTTCTCATTTATTCTATTATCAGCTTAAGCGCTGTGATTTTGTATATGCGTCAACCATTTTGTATCCCTTGAAGCTGCTCCCTGATCCTCTAATCAGAAGCTCAAAGCTTTACATGTTTAGATTATGTGGTACCCTACAATTTATACATACTTACATTACATTATTATGTAATGATTATCTAAGCGCATTACAAGTAGTTTACTTTACAACTTGTAACTTGTAACTTATAACTCACTTCTTTTAACCCTCCCGCTCAACACACTTTTATAGCCCATTTGAACCATACGACAGTAAATAATACCAATACTACCAATCATTTTCATTAAATTATTTATAAACAGCTTTCGTACAATATGCTTCTTCGCCTGCTTGAGGCCTCCTCCTCTCCAACAAATCCATTCTATAGCTAGCGCTACATGTCATTTAACGGTAGCCGCTGTCCACACGTCCTCGAGTTATGTCCTACCTGGTTACATCGGCCACACCGTCTTGGCGTTGAAGGATTGAAAGTCGTCCCTCCACCAGTATAAAGTTGCTGCTGCTGCTGTTGTTGTTGTTGCTGTATATAGTGTTTCTGCTGTTGATGCTTCTTTTCGTCCGCAGCCGTGCCTGATATTCCATTATAATTTCCATCAGACTCTTCGCCGCCACTGCCATTCAGTACTTGTAGCTGTGAAGCTCCAAGAACTAATGGTGACCCCTGATCGGGGCCTTCCACTCCACCGACACCAATGCCAACACCAGCTCCAACTGCGGCAGGAGATCGTGGGGGCGGTGTCGCGGGCGGCGGCGTGCGTGCCGACCCCATCGAGCTCAACGACGCTGACGACAGCGTTCGTGTTAGTCCGCTGCTCCGTGCATCAATCTCAACCCCTGCTTTTGAGAAATATTTGACCATGTTGGAAAGCATGAACTCGCGCGACTCCAGCGACGAGTAGTTGAGAAAGTGCTGCTTGACTAAGCCAACTACGCGGTCAAATTTGCTCGTAAGCTCCTGCGCAAGCCGGTCACTCTCGCTAAGATGGTTGCGAACAGGACGCTGTTTGGAAAGCCACCAGTGCTCGTGACAGTCGTCCATCGTCACGGGCCGCGACAGCGTGTGCTTGCACGGCAGACCCGTTGTCGTTGTAAACATTCTAGTACACCGGTGTAGCGGCTCGTTCACCGCAATGGCTTCTAGGTACAGCTCATGTTGCTCTTTGATCATCTCTAGCGCGTGCGTGGAAATTTTGAACCGCACGTCATCGTAAAACGGCACAAAAAACTTGACGGGGCATTTCACAAGCTCGCGCTGTACCTGCTCTTCATGTGCCTCCTTTTTGCGTTTCAACAGGCTTTTGATTCGGTAGTAAATCTTGAGCAGGTCACCACCAGACTCCTCTGCAAAATCCTTGACTGTAGCCTGCGCGATTTCAGCCTTACCCATTGAGTAGTTGTTGAAATGTAAGTGTTGGTCGACCCATGCACGCACAAACCGCGTTTTGTAAATGAGCCAGTGGTAAGTGACAAATTCTAGAATTCGGGTCTTTGCGTACTTTTTGCGAAAATCCGTCTCATTGTATGTGAAAATGTCTGGTGTTTCCGAATCCACAAGCTCGTGGAAAAGCTTGATGAACGTTTGCCGTTCAGAGGGCTCTACGAAAAGATTAACCGTGTCGTTGACTTCGCGCATCAGCTGGGTTACGCATATTTGGCTCGTGTTCTCAAATACGTTGTCGACCGCGCTAATTAGCATTGATTCACGATGCGTGATCACTGCCGAGGGTGCAAAGTCCTTCTGCAAGTACTTGCTCACAATGTCTTTTAGACTGTACAGCACCCACCGAAAGTCTACTAGTCCTACTTCATTGATTAGCCCATAACCTATTTCGAACGTAGTGTTGAAAGCGGTCATTCCGACAATGTGAACTAGATACGGTACATTAGGCGACTTCGTAAAGTTGATAAACAGCACCTCGGGATATTGCGCAAGCATTTCGACGCAGTCTTTTGTAGTCCAGAAGAGATGTGTAACTCTTCCGTACTCGTCGACTTGATCATGTAGAAGAGCGTTGTCGAACCGCAGGGCGCCCACCAGTGCTTTCAGATGGTCCACCCGCGTCGTCTCAGGGAGCAGTGACTCTTCTGCTGGGGCGCCTTGCGCAGTTGCAGTCGAGGTCGCAGTCGGGTGCTTGATTGTTTTTGGGAGCACAAACCCATCCTGTAGCGTTTTTTGATAATACGTGTATCGCCGTCTTTTCGCCGAAGCGGCCGGCCCAGTAGGCCCGTGATTGTGGTCCGCGCAAATAACGTTCAAAGTGTATAGGCCATCATTTCGTACTACATCTACTTGAAACGGGCACGGCTCGTAAGAAGAGTCGATGGATTCGTGACTTCTTTTGCGCGACAGAGTGTACACTTCATCGTGGTCGCATGTAAAAACCCATTTGCTTCCTTTGGTTTCATTTTCTCCGGACTCTTTGCTTTCTTGATTCTTACTCTCTATTGATCCTCCGTTCTCTTCTCTTTTTGAAAACGTAAATCCCTCGTGGTAAGAGAACTGTACCAGGTAGTTGAGCGCGGCCGCCTGAGTCTCAAATGATTTGCTTTCAATCTGTCGAATGTACGTGTGTCCGTTTGCGAAATCTGCTGACTCCACTAGAGACTCGCGTACAGAAGACGGAAGTTCTTCATATTCTGCGCTGCTGACGAGCTGGTCTATAGGCCAAGGCCGCGACGACGACGAAGACGAAGACGACGATTCTTCCTTTGCTGACGTTGTAGCTTGAATTGCGGCAGCTGCTGCTGCGACAACTGCTTCGTCCGTTAGTGGAGGAGGCTTCTTGTTTTCTTGTTTGTCTTGCTTGTCTTCAATGATTTCGTTCTTGGCTTCCTCTACTGCAGCCTCACTTTCAATACGTTCAATAGGCTCGTCGTTAGGCTCTCCGTTTGTGTTCTCGGGCTCGTTCTCCTGTGCCTGCTCTGAAGTTTTATCTTGGTCTAGTTTGTTGTCATTTTCGTCCTCATTGTTATTTTCAGGACCGCTTTTAGGCACGTCTTTACCTCCCTTGACTTCAAAAGGAGATTCGTATCGCAAGAATAAAGACGCGTCGGGCTCTTCAGCGTCGGCGTCGCTCTTAGTTGGCGACGGGGTTTTTGAGGGAGACATTTGTTGTGATGGGAAGCGTTTATATGGCAGTCTGTGGAGGGTTAGACAGACGTATTGAACATTGTTGAAGGCTGAGAAGGTGAAAATGAATCAACACAAATGGAAGGAATAAATCATAAAATAAAAATGAATGCGGGACAATTCTTGTATTTATACGGTTTTGAATATTCACCGAGTACTCACTTTATAGATCAACCTGGGTAGTTTCGACAACGAAATTACTCTAGACTCAGCTCAGCCAACTCAAGACCCGCTAACGTCAGTTGATGGTCTTCAAGAGCCCGACAGCTGCCACAATTTTCTGTTTTCATGGACGTTGTGTGTTTTTAGTATGGCGCTTAGGCCTAGCTGTATTCATGCTTACATACACCCGATACTTGAACCATTTTTCGTCCCAACAACATGCTGAAACGGCGTCCGACACGGACTTGCCACTTGCGACCCGACTAAGGCAATACCCGGCTCAACGCAATAGCAGCCAGCCGCTCGCATATTCATGGCTAAACGCTACTGCTTGTTTAATGGCCATCCCGCTTCTTGACAAAGTCGTTCTCAAAGTCCATGCCCGCTTTCACTCGCAGCGTTCCATACACTGCAGCAGAATCAATACGAGGCCCTTTCATTTCTTTGGCCTGCAGCAGGTGATCTTTGACCAGCTCAATAATTGGCAGCTTAACACCTAGAGATCCTGCGATGTTTAGCGCGTGGCCGCTGTCCTTCAACGCATTGTCTGCACTGAACTGTGGCTCCGCGCCCTCTGCTGGCCTGTACACGCCCTGGCTCAACCGTTCTGAGTAGGTTGCGGTCACTGGGCCAAACATTTCGCGAATCCATTCCTCGACTTTTTCAATGCCGATTCCGGCAGCCTCGCCAAACACTTGAACCTCACCAATGAGTTCCATCAGCCCAATGATCATTGTGTTGCCAACAATCTTCATAGTGAGCGACTTTCTGGGATCTGTGCCCAGCGGGATGACCGACCGGCCCATCACTCCGACAATGTAGGGTTCAATCTGTTTAATGTCTTCGGGCTGGCCACTGGGGACGAAAATCAGGCGGCCAGCCTTTGCAACCGGTGATGCCCCAAACACAGGACCTACAATGGTCAGTTTTTCTTTTCTGTGCTGCTGTTTCTCCTGTTGTTACTCACTCGCAATGTATCGGGCGCCTGCTCCGATCACGCGCTGCTGATTGGCGTAAGAAGTATCAGGGTGTACTGTTGTACAATCAATAAACAGTTTGTCCGCGACATTTCCTTTAAGTATTTCATCAAACGTAGCATTTACCACGGTATCATTGGCAAGCTGTCAGGTTAGCCATGGGTGGTTCTTAATAAATACTTGATAGCAAAAGGGTGGGCATACGCAGATAAAGATAACATTTGATTTTGAGACAAGCTGTCCAGTGCTAGATCCAGGGATTCCACCAATCTCTTTGATATTGTCGCCCTTCGAAATGGTGCGGTTGAAGTAAATCAAGTCTGGTCTCGACTCTTTCTTCAAAAACGTTTGAAGATTGGTAGCCATACCGCTCCCCATGGCACCAAGGCCAATCTATCTCTTTCGTTAGCACATGGCCCCTTCATACATGGCACTCAAGCTCAATTGCCATACATATCCAACTTGATCGTAGTTGCTCATGATTCTATATAAAAGCCTGAGTATATGTCGCTGATAATGAGCGTGTAATAAGTCAAACTTGGAGGTTTATATACTTTCTAGTTTTCACAGAGATTTAAATTGACCCCGGAAAATAATTTATGCGAGGGTTGTTTCAACAACAACGCGAATTTCATTGCGGGATATTTCAGTGGGAATACGTACCTAATAGGTTTACAGGTGTGCTACTAGCAATCACTTCTATAAACTTGCTCATGAACCTGCTCTGTATGGCCTCTGAAGCCCTCAAGAGTCTTCTCTCTTCTCGGTCTCTCTCTTCTCTGCCTCTTTCTTCTCTGCCTCTTTCTTTTTTGCCTCTTCGACCTCTTTCGCCTCTGCCTCTTTCATCTCAACCGCTCTCTGCTCGGCTAATGCCGTATGATCCTGTGCCTCCCACATTTTGTAATAAAACGAAGCCTTATCGTTTAACAAACTATAATGCGACCCTTCTTCAAGTACTTTCCCATCACTGAGTACAATGATCTTGTCCGTCTCTGCTACAGTCCTTAGCCTATGCGCAATAAACACCGACGTCGTCTTTTTTTCGCGAATGATTGAGTTGATATTCTGCAGCAAAGCCTTTTCAGTTGCAGGGTCAAGCGCAGATGTTGCTTCGTCGAAAAACAAAATAGGAGACTGCTTGAGCAAAACTCGGGCAATGGCCAGTCGCTGCTTCTCACCACCTGAAATCATCAACCCGCGCTCGCCGACTTTGGTCTCATAGCCTTCAGGCAATTGCGTAATGAGATGTTCCAAACGCGCACGACTAGCGGCTCGCTCCACCTCCTCATCCGTCGCATCAAGGCGCCCATACCGCACGTTGTTTCGTATAGATGCGTTGAAAAGCGCAGTGTCTTGGGGCACCACGCCAATGACCTTGCGGACAGACTCTAATGTAACTGATCGAATGTCTTGGCCGTCGATGAAGATACGACCTTCTTGGGGATCGTAGAAGCGAAACAGTAATCGTAGAATAGTAGACTTGCCCGAACCAGATGGTCCAACAACAGCTACACGCTGCCCAGCAGGAATCGTAAACGTAGCATTTTTGAGTATATTTCGATTAGGATGGTATCCAAACGTGACATTTTCAAACCGGATCTCTCCGCCCTTGAAATCTAAAGGCTTGGCTCCGGGAGAGTCTTTGAGGCTAACATTGACGTCCTGTAGTTTAAATAGGGTTTCCATGTCCAGCAGGGCTTGCCTGAGGTCGCGATAAACAGTTCCCAAGAAGTTAAATGGTACTGACAGTTGAAACACTAGCTGGTTTACTAAAACCAGATCTCCGACAGTGAGAGAACCTTCAGCAACCCCACTGCATGCCATGTACATCATGGCAGTCAGCGCAGAAGTGAAGATAAAGTTTTGCCCAGAGTTCAAAAAAGCTAGAGATGTTTGAACCTTGATTGATGAGTTTTCGTAAGAAGCCAGGGCTTTATCATACCGAGCGGCTTGAAAAGACTCATTGTTGAAATACTTGACTGATTCGTAGTTTATGAGAGACTCAATGGCTACAGTAGCCGCTTTGTTATCTGCTCGATTTGCCCATCGTCGAAACTTTGCTCGCCAAGTGGTGATCTTAACAGTGAAAACGGAGTAAGCGACCATTGTAGCCAACGTCACCGCTGCAAATGTGACACCAAAGTTATAGGTAAGAACACCACAGACAAGAGAGATTTCGAGGGTAATTGGAATTATGTGAAATACCATGGATGTGAGAACGTAGCTGATACCCTTTGTACCTCGGTCAACAGCTCTCGTGATGCCACCAGTTTGCCGCGACAAATGGAACCCGAGGTCAAGCTGTAGCAAGTGGTTGAAAGTGTTTAGTGAGACCTGGCGAATTGCGCGCTGAGCGACGGATGCAAAAATGGCATTGCGTAGTTCTCCAAACAGTACAGCGCCAAACCTTGCAAGGCCGTAGCCTATAATTGTGGCACCAATTACTGTAGACAGCGTTCCAGCCTGGGTTGCCCAGTCTATATTCATGTCATCAACAATGCCTTTGAAAATAAACGGAACCTGAACATTTAGTAGCTTCGAGGCAAGCAGTAATAGCAGCGCAACCACTACTCTGACTTTTGCACCTCGTGATGTTTTGGGCCAAACATACTTGATCAAGCTTTTGAAAATGGCGCTCTGGACCTCGTCGCCGCTATTCGTTGGTACTCTAGTTTCAGACAAAAGGTTTTTGTGCCGTTTATCTGAGGTTGAACTGGAGTTGAAATTTCTCGCCGTCTGGCGGAAGGCAAAAAAGGCAGATGGGGTAGTTGCCGGACGTGCGCTCCATTGGCTCAAGCTTGGGATCACAAAGCTGGTAAACCTAGATTGGGCCCGCAAAAAAGGTAAATGAGCTGCTGCTTTGTGGCATACAAGCAAAGATGCGGGACTGTTCAGTTTCCATGCCAAGGGGTTTCTCAATTTCAACGCCATGATGATCAGAAAATGAGATACGCTCTAGATGCTTAAGCTTCTCACTGGGTCAAGATCACTGTATCTATATGCTAGTCGCATCCCAAAAGACTTTTTGCGCGAGCTTTGATTCAGTATACTCGAGGGGTTCTTTTTCTGTTTGACGTGTATCTCACAAGTGCCTAACGAGCAAGATTCAAGGTAGTAGCAATGGTTTCTCGTATAGTCGAGGAGATTTCATCTGCTAATGGGTAGACTTTAGTTTTAGAAAAAGCCGTCCGGAGCATGCCACGAGAAGAAAATTTAATAAAAAATTCCGGCGCTCGGAGTCCAAGAACCCCATTGGTCAGGAGTACCCTTACCCATGATTTATAGAAGCCGAAGAATACCGGTAAATAAGACCAAATAAATGATTTTCGTGCGGGCAAAGACTAGATTAGATCAGACTCTCGGATGATACAGTCACCAACTGTGATGGTTAACGGTAGCGCTCAAGTCCAGGTAGTGTCAGGCTTCCAGACGATTTATTTCTTGAAGTTCTTGACGTTCTCTTCGGAGCACGCCCATCGTTAACGTTGGAATTGAAGTTGGAGTTGTAGTTGGAGTAGAAGGCGAGTTGGAGCTTGCATAAAGCACGTTAAACCTGTCTGCAGTTACGCCCAGAAGCTACAAGTCTCAGCTTAGGAATCTGATCACAGAGGGCTATTGTAACTTAGGGCTGTTCAAGTAGCTGTTGTTGCACGTGAGCATGGGCTCCTCTAAGCGTGAGCTGTCCTAAGCACGCATAAAGCACCATAGAACACATGTAATACGGTAGCACGCAGAGAAGTTTACATGAAACCTGTGTTTTCTGTGGTTCCTCTACCGGTAAAAAAAAAAAAAATAGAAAGAATAGCCGGCTATTATTTAATTTGAAACTCTCTTCACCATTATAGTGCCAAAGAAAACCAATCCTAAGCTAGATAACAAATACGTATTATTGTCAGTGTTTCCCTATGATGTGATGTTGAGTTCTGTATGGCGCATACAACAACCGCAACAACTGTAAAATTTTCAGCGTGCCCAAGTCAAAGGAACAAGTTGCTCATTCTCGGGCTTTAAGCCATGAGCAGTCCATGATCATGATTGCTGCGATCGAGGTTAAGTCCGGCTGAGCCTGGTGATGGACAAGGCTGCCTGTAGCTATCCATACGTAATAGACAGCAGGGTGAATCTCAGCCGTTCGTTGATCAGCCTTGCCATGCCTTCCCTTAAGTCCTCACCTGTCCCTATCCCTTTTCTCCTGGCGGGGGCTTTTGATGCAAGCTCTTGATGCAAGCTTTAGACGCAAGCTCGGCTTCTGTAGTTTGTAATTGACGGACTTTAAGGCCAGAAACGGCTTTTAGGTTGCCGACGCTAACATTGTATACAGTGTAATAGTCTGTACACACGTAGAATGTAGCTAGCGAAAGTGGTGAAAGATTCACAAGCTACACAAGTTTCACAAAGTCATTTCGGACATGGATCAAAATGTTGGAAATGACACAGTCCACGTCAATCCACGTCATTCCAGGCCCAGCTTTTTTTTTTTTTTCTTTTGTATATTTTTATTCTGATTTTTAAATCCGCCAAATAAGGAGACAAAACACATCGCCTGGTAAGCAAATTGGTGTGAAAAGTCCCTGTGATCTTAATTTTAGCGAATAGGAGCCGTGATTAGGGTCAAGAAAGCATCGGGAAAAGAAAGAAAACCCACAACGGTTCACAGATACCGCAAGGCTTGCTGACAGCCACAAGCAACGTTGACATAAGGTTCGTCAACCGTCAGTTGTTCAGTTGTTCAGTTGTTCAGTTGTTCAGTTATTCAGTTACTCAGTTACTCAGTTGTTCAAGCATCCAGGCATCAATCGAATCTATAGAATCCAATAGAATCGGTACTATCTCTGACTCCGATCTGACTCTGCGCATGCAAACCATTTTCACCTCTCTTTATGCGTAGCCGTACATGCTGAGCTATTCATTAGATAATCACAAGGTAATACGAGAATCTTGGGTGGCATGAGCGAGCCAAAATACAACCAATCACATTTGAGCTTTATCAAACACTTGCATAACTACTTACGTAAAATGACGGATAATCACAGGAAAGGTTTCTAAACGTGAAAGGTAACACCCTAATTCCTGCCTTGACGGGTTTAAGCAGCTGCGCCTTACACTCAAGTTTTTGCAACGCGCGTAGTTGAGGTAGACCCAAACGAATACTGGTATAGCCTTGCCTAAGTGCCCACAAAATGCAAACCTGTCCAGATCTGAATCACATAAAATCTCCGACATGTACGAATTATAAAATATAAATATAAACCTCTCGCCTCGCTTTGTTACTTTTTTTTTTCTTTACTGGCAATTTGCATTCTATTCCATATTTGCATCATAATTCACCTTCCAGTTGATGGCTGCCGACAACCCCCCAACTTCGCCCTCCGCTAAGGAAGGCCTTAGCACGCACGCTGTAGTTGCATCACCTTCAAACTCCTCCAATAAAAGCCTCACCACTAGCGAGAATGAGAAGGCCATTGGGAGCTCCAAAAAGTCAAAGAAATCGAAAAAATCGAAAAAACCGATTAAGCCCGTATATGCATCCCTGACGTACGATGGTCTCAACGAAGATGAGATTGACATTCTCAAGGCACAGGTTAAACTCCCAGACACAAAACTCAGCTACTTTTCCTTGTTTCGCTATGCGACGCCTTTCGATAAGCTCCTGCTGGTTATTGCCTGCACTTCCTCTATCATTTCTGGTGCGGCCCTCCCTCTGTTCACCCTCATCTTCGGAAACGTTACTCAGGTGTTTACAAACTTTCTTGTCTACCACACCAATCCTGCCGAGTTCCAGCGCGTGGTAAACCACGACACTCTCTACTTTGTCTATTTAGGAGTCGGTATTACTGTTGCTTCTTTCATATCGACTTTCCTGCATGTCGATAGAGGTGAAGTGATTGCTGCTCGAATCAGAGAAGAGTATCTTAAGTCAATCCTTCGTCAAAACATTGGCTACTTTGATCGCGTTGGTGCTGGGGAAGTCACTACCCGAATAACTTCGGATGTCAACCAGATACAGGACGGAATCTCTGAAAAAGTGGGCCTTATTCTTGCTGGTTTTGCTACTTTCATTGCTGCTTTCGTGATTGGCTTTATCAAGTCCTGGCGAATGACCTTGGTTCTGTCGTCTGCTGTTGTTGCTATCATAATGGATATGGGCATAGGTTCAAAGTTTATTGTCAAATTCACTGGTCAAAATCTGGCTGCTGCTGGGGAAGCCTCCTCAGTTGCCGAAGATGTGCTTAGTTCTATCCGTAACACTGTCGCATTCAGTTCTCAAAGAAGGCTCGCCGCCAAGTTTGACGCTAGACTCGATGTTGCTTACATTGCTGGCCTTAAACGAGGCCGTTCTCTTGCAGTCATGGTCGCTGGTATTTGGACCATTGTTTATCTGACTTATGGTCTTGCTTTCTGGCAGGGATCAAGGTTTATTGCCGATGGTGTTCAGTCTGTTGGCTCTCTTGTTACTACTGTCATGGCGATTGTGATTGGTGCCTTTTCTATGGCTAACGTTGCGCCTGGGTTTCAAGCTATCGGGTCTGCCATGGGTGCTGCTCACAAGATTTACGAAGCGATTGACCGTGTTCCTGCTATCAATTCCCTGGATGAGACTGCAGGTGAGAAACCAGATACTCTTGAAGGTCGAATCCAATTTAAGGACGTCAAATTCACCTATCCTTCTCGCCCTAATGTTCCTATTCTTGAAAATTTCAACTTAACAATTGAGCCTGGCCAAACTGTGGCCCTTGTTGGTGCATCTGGGTCAGGAAAATCTACCATCGTTGGTCTTCTTGAAAGGTTTTACTCGCCTATTGGCGGTTCTATCACTGTTGATGGCCGTCCTATTGAGTCCCTGAATGTCAAGTGGCTACGACAACAGATGGCACTTGTATCTCAGGAGCCCACTCTTTTCAGCTGTTCTATCCGCGAAAACATTTCGTATGGTCTCATAGGCACTCCGTTCGAAAACGCTGATGAAAGTGTCAAATTGGAGCTTATAAACAACGCCTGTAAAGAGGCAAATGCTTATGATTTTATTCAAACTCTTACCGATGGTCTCGAAACAGATGTGGGTGAGCGCGGATTTTTGCTCTCTGGTGGTCAAAAGCAGCGTATTGCTATTGCTCGTGCAATTGTCTCCCAGCCAAAGATTCTCTTGCTTGACGAAGCTACATCTGCCCTTGACACCAAGTCTGAGGGAATTGTTCAGGAAGCGCTCGATCGTGCTCTTCAATCGCGAACAACCATTGTTATTGCTCATCGCCTTTCAACCATCAAAGATGCTGACAAGATTGTAGTTATGTCTAGCGGTAAGATTCTGGAAACTGGTACCCACTCTGAGCTCTTAGAGAAGCAAGGCGCTTATTACTTACTGGTCAATGCTCAAAATATCCGAACTGCTCTTGAAGAACACGAAACCGATGAAAAAGATGAAAAAGAATATGACGAAGTGCTTGGTAACAAACTATCGCGTGGTCAAACCCGAAACTCTGAACTTTCGATATCTCATCAAGTTGTGCACGATCTGGAGGCAAATGGGTACTACGAAAAGAAATCTCAGACCAGATCGTCACTGGCGCTCATGAAATTTGTAAGATATTTCGACTTTTCTTCCTTTTACTATTGCTAACATTTTTGCCTTAGATTTCTGGTATCTCCAAAGAAGACAACTACTTGATTTATATCGGTTGTGCAGCTGCTGTGTGCTGTGGTGTAGGATATCCCTTGTTGTCTTATGTCTACGGTAAAATTCTCAATGCACTCACTGTCCCCGTCTCTGAATACCCCGAAATGAGACGAAGAGTCAACCTTTTATCTGGAATGTTTATTGTCCTTGCATTTTGCGCGTTTTGTGCTTTCTTGGTCCTCCTTACTTCGCTCGCCTATCATAACGAGCGCCTTGTCAGAAGGATTCGGTCTCTTACTTTCTCTCACTTTTTGAGAATGGATATTGCATTTTTTGATGACGACAACAACTCTACGGGTGCCCTTACTTCTACTATTTTTAAAGACGGACAGAGTGTCGAAGGTTTTGGTGGAGGCATTTTGGGCCAAATCCTCAACTCTTTAACGGTTTTGATTGCTGGTATGATTATGGCCATCATTGTCAATTGGCGTTTAGGCCTAGTTTGCACAAGTGTTGTGCCTGTCTTGGTTGGATGTGGATTTCTCCGTCTTAGTATTCTATCTGGAATTGCTGAACGCACAAAGAAATCGTACGAAAAGTCTGGAACTTATGCCTGCGAAGGAGTTGCTGCTATCCGTACTGTTGCCTCTTTAACTCGTGAAAACAACGTTCTTAGTACTTACTCGAAACACATTTGGATTCAAGTTGGACGCTCTAGAGTTCCTCTTTTACGGTCTGCTTTAGTTTACAGTCTTTCTCAAGGCTTGGCGCCTTTGATTATGGGTCTTGGTTTTTGGTATGGTAGTACATTGATTCGCAGAGGCCAGAGCGACTCCTACCAGTTCTTTACCGCATTTTCAGCTGTTGTGTTTGGTGCGCAAAGTGCTGGTTCGATTTTCTCGTTCGCTCCTAGTATTGGCAAGGCCCGACAAGCTGCTCAGAATATTGCCCAAATTTTGGACACAGTCCCAGAGATTGATTCCACTTCCACCGAAGGAACAATTATTGAAAAGGTAGCTGGAAACATTGACTTTGAGGATGTTCACTTCCGGTATCCTACTCGTCGAGAAGTACCTGTTCTTCGAGGATTGAACTTGAGCATCAAGCCTGGACAGTATGTCGCTCTGGTCGGTCCCTCGGGATGCGGCAAGAGTACTACTATCAGCTTGATGGAGATGTTCTACCGTCCTTTAGCGGGTAGAATTTTGATTGATGGAATTGATATCTCCACCATGAATCCCAGCAATTACCGAAGTCACATTGGCTTAGTCCAACAGGAGCCCGTTTTGTACCAAGGAACCATTCGTGAAAATATTTTGTTGGGAGTAGGTGAGAAGGACGACCACGAAATTCCCGAAGAGGAGCTGTACGCTGCAGCTCGCAAAGCCAACATTCACGATTTCATCATGTCACTTCCTGACGGCTACGAAACGGCCTGCGGTACCAAGGGTACACTTTTGTCCGGTGGCCAGAAGCAGCGCATTGCCATTGCCCGTGCTTTGATCCGGAACCCGCGAATTCTGCTTCTAGATGAGGCTACCTCTGCACTTGACTCTGAGTCCGAAAAGGTTGTGCAGGCTGCATTGGATGCCGCTGCCAAGGGTCGTACTACGATTGCAGTAGCGCATCGGCTGTCCACAATTCAAAACGCGGACTTGATTTGCGTATTTGATGGAGGCCGCGTTGTTGAATCTGGTACGCACGACAGACTGCTGGAGAAGAAAGGCGTTTATCATCAACTGGTGCAGATGCAAGCCCTGGAAAAGAAGTAGAAGGTTTCTTTCTTTTACTTGCCGTTATTTATTTTAGCAAAGTATATATGTTCTAATTTCGTAGTATTTCTCCATCACTTCCCTACTCTTAATACCAACCTGTTTTGTTCTGCTTTTATGATTATTTACACATTTACAATGTTTAGAATCTACCAGTAGCGTCAAAAAATACTGACTCAATTTTTTTTTTGACAGGTTCTATCCGACTGGCTTCAGTCTTGAATTGGAACGCGACAATTGACCATTGGCAATTGGCATCTGGCAGCGAAGGGTATGGATATTGGCAGGCCACGTTTTTTCTAGGACTAGGGAAGTGCTAGCTAGATAACATTTAGATTATGGCCAGGCGGACTACTATATAGCCACCTTTGTGTTTATATAGTTTGTAATATAAAAAGCGAAGCAATTCTTTCTAGACTCTTTGAGATTTCCAGGAAACAGTGTTCTTTTTTTTCTCTCGCTTTCTTGCTTGTTTACTTTTATTTCTGTTTTTATTTTCGTTTTTACTTTATATTTCCATGATTCATGATCATCGGATATGAGCAAATGTTTAACACCCCAAGGATATACTATTAGAATCAAATTTTGAAAAAAGTCAGCCAGACACCAATTGCTCAAACAGATCTGGACAGCTTTTGGATTTTATGAGCTGTTCTAGTTGCGCGCATTATAGCAAAGTCCTAGTCCAGTGGTATCTGATACTTCATTGCTGGCCATTATTTAAGATACACTTGCTTAGACTACCATCACAAGTCATCAAGATCGTGACACCAAATCAAACAATTTCAAGCTTTGTTATTCTCTTTCATATGGTGCACGCGGAGAGCAATGCAGAATAGTGGTATGTCTCTTCTGAACGGTCGCAATACTAAATTTTGCGAGGTAATTAGAAATAACTGGCATAAGACAAGAAACATTCAGGAAATAAGCCTTTTTGAGAACAGACATTTGCAAGCTTGAAAGTACTACACCAGTCCACTCAGTCCGGTACTAGTAGTCTCCTGCATTCGTGCACAGCTATTATCTTTTTCTTCCTTTAAAGGGGGCTTCGAGAAAAATGTAGACTGCAAATTTGAATTCCAGCCCGCTAGGGATCTGTCATGCACCATATAGGCCTAGGTGCAGCCGTCGTTGACTGAGCAGAACGTCAGGCCAAATAAATACACATAGATATGGGTACATTGCACACTCTCGAAAGACCTCTCATCTCTCGTTTGAATATACTCAACGCCCCACTCAATTTCAAAATCGAGTAATTTTTGGTTCGTTTTTTCCGGATAGACACTGTCGCACCAGTATCGAGCCACGGGCTTGTTTCGCAATTGAGGCGGAAAAACTGTGTTCTCTACTGGAGCTGCTGGGTCTACTCACGTAGCTATAAAGTCTGTACTGTAATTGTCTGCTATAGCTGCGAATACCGATATTCTACGCATTGCACATTGACATCTGTGTCTAATCAACCTTGGTTCTTGATCATGATGGTTTGCCGGCAAATGCCACACAGACCACGTCCTAGCGTTAAATAGTCTATTACACGGGAGTCACTACCGGTGGATTACCTGTTCCTCAAACTCGTTTCTGTCTGCAAGAAAACTCCGTTTTTTTTCTTTCTGTAGAATGTTGGTGCGATCACTGCAATATGAGGAAAAGAAAACGCTTTCAGCTCGGGTACAGTGGACTCCAACAGCTCAGTTTCTTAAGAAGCCTACCGGAGATTTTTGGCATTGATTGTATCTACAGATCTAGCCATTACAGCAGTGGAGCCCAGAGCCCAGGCTAAGCGGCATAGTTAGCCAGCCCAAAGATATCTCTCGACACCTGCACGAGCGTATGGTTCTGATGTTTTTCACTCGTTTTTATTGTTTACAGCTGGATTGCCGGCCAAAGTGAAACACATGGGCACCAGAAAGTACGTGATCCGTGGTTTCCAGGGGGCACAATATTGTTATGACCCTGCGATGTAGCGCCATATCTATATTGCAAATTTGCTGCAACCTGCTGTGACTCGATTCAGGGATACTGCACATATCAGTAGGCATACGAGGGTGCTGGTGAATCTCAAGGCATATGGAGGCACATTGCAGTCGGCTACAGCCTGATCACCAATATCTAGGCTTTATCAACGTCTTCAAAACTCTACATTGCGCGCAAGTGGTCTCAAAATGGCCTCAAAGCGGTCGCGTAATCGAGTCTACCAGACTCTCTTCTAGCGGATGCTCTATATTGGCGTTTCAACCAAACGTGCGAGCTGCATAACGCAGGACAGCCCTTACCAATCGGGCAAATCGGTAATCACTTTAGGAACGCGAGATTTTTACCAGTAGCCCAAAAGGTAACATGTGCGGCTCGAGACCCTCGTCTAACATATGCTCAACATATGTCCACAGCTGAGGCCCGATTCTGCAAATACTAGGTACAGCTAAGACACTTCCTTGTGATATTCCACAAGCAGCAGCATCGATTTTGCCATGATCAATTTCCCAACGCTAACTTCGCCTCAATGCACCAGCTTTCTCTTATCTCTACATTCAGTACACCGTAAACTATAATGTACTGCTATACAGTTATATCTCGCGACTCAACTAATATATAAATGATGGCGGTTTTCCAGTCTTCTTTTTTAATTTTTTCCCTTTCTTTCTCGGCATCAAACGATCACACCTGAATTGACTCAATTCCTCACTCTCTTTTATAAAAATGTTGTTCAAATTTGCTACCATTGCCACGCTCTTTTCTCTGGCTTCTGCAAAGCTCAGTGCCAAATTCCACGGTCAGCATGGCGGTGTGGCTGGATCACACCTGCATCCTGCTGATTGGAATGCTACACACACTTCAACTTATGGACATTTCCCTACTGCGGCACTGCCTTCAAAAGTTGTTGGCGGAAAAACCTCAGATACTGCTGCTGCTGTTGCAGAGTCTGCCGGCTCCGAGGCCGTCTCTGCTGTTACTACTGTGCTTACTCTGACTACTGAGCCCTCGGGAGAATCAACCGAGTCTCTTGTCTACGTTACCATTACTGTTGAGCCAGTAGATATTACTTCCACTAATCCCGTTACTAAAACAATCACCGTTAAGCCTGCTGGTCAGACAACGAACATTCTTCATACCGTAACTATTATACCTAGTGCCAAGCCTTCTCTCACCGACTCTGTTGCCAAAGCAGACACTATCACAATCACCCGTGCTGCTACCTCCGACAGCGTCTCAGCTCCCAATCCAGCAACAAACGGTTTCACTTATCACTATTCTCACTCTCATCACTCTCACCACGCTTACAATGCATCTTCAACTATCGCAGCTGCATCTGGTTTCTCTACATCTTACCTTGCAAGCAATTCTTCCTCTACACCTATATTTGCAAGCAACTCCTCGTCTACTGCAAACAGCTCTTTCATAACTATTTCTTATGCTGAATCCATTCCTACTTCTGCAGTTATTACTTCAGGATCATACATTCTTGCCGAGTTTACAGAGGTGCCTGCAAACTCGACGACAGCTGTGGGTGTTTAATGACTGGCAGTTTAGGGGCTTTAATAAATATAACTGGTTTCCTTATACAGGTGTGTTAGTACTCTCTAGCCATTCTCTACCAAACAATAGACTATTTTTATTTTGCCATTATTCCAATAGGTTTTGATGCCCAACTATCTCATTTGCCCAGCCTTCATTATATTGAAGGCATGGTGCGTTGATGTTCATTCTAAATAGCTTTTTTCCAAATATCTTATTTTCACCAGCCTTCTTCTTTATTTTAAACTAACAGGTCATAACTCAGAGATTGGTAATTCGTCATGGCTAAGTTAACAAACTATCTTGACTAAGAATTGAGCAGTCAAAGCAGTTTTTTTCGTATCTGTCAAATGTCGAGGCTTGAACATAATTTTGAGTTAACGCTGCCATAGTTCATGACAGACAAATTCGCGACCTTGTTATGTGGAACGCGGGCGGGCCCGAAATAAGATTCCTTTATCGTTACTTGCATATTGAACGTCTTTTTTGCTTTTTTGCAGACTCGAATGAATAGAAAGATGATTCTAACCAATACCACCTACCTAAAAAACGCTACATGTGTATCTCAAAAAATTCTTCCCAAAAATCAAACAGACATCTGAATCACCCACTCACAAAATATGCTTTACTTACTCAGACTGTAGAAGGTGCTACTTTCCTCTTCATACTATTGTTGGTATTATTACTTCACGTACTGCTCACCATCAATAAGGCCAGCAGCCTTCTTCTCACATGTTGCATAAGTAGTTGTAGCTGTCTGTTTATGCGAACATCCAATAATTTTATTGCGTAAGAATAACTTGACTTCGTCGCCAAATCTTAGCTTTGGCAACAAATCTGAACTGCGTAAGTGGTTGTAATTAACCAAATTGCCTAATTCTTTACATGTGTGTATTTGCAGATGTGAAAGCGCACAATTAAGCTAGTCCAGTTGTACACTGTGGCACACCGGACGTAACAGTAGTCCATGAGCTCCATTCAACCTCAGGTTTAGTTAGAGGGACCTAAACCAATAGAGGAGGTTATAAAGTTGGACTTTTGCCTTTGGATATATGCCTTTCAAGAACTTATCACAAACGGGGAATACAAAAGAGGCTGTGAGACATGCATTAGGCTCATTTCTTATGCATGGAACGCAAAGCTTAAACGTTGGGACAGAAACAGAAGTGTCACAAACTAAAACGTAAGCTCGAAGGCTAGCAGCGCGCAGTACTTGGGAAGAAAAAAAAGGTCGTTTCTTGACATGATTTCCATCTGCCCTTCGCAAAATATCCCAGGAAAGAACCAAAAGAAAAATAAGTTAAGTATATTGTCACATAGATGGGGTCAACGCTTAAATCAACTCAAAACTAATGAGCCTTAAAAAGAGACCAAAAAGAAATCTTTTGAGGCTGGGAGTTCCGGTTGATGAATGAAACACAATAACTGGCCTATAAGTAAATTGAATTCTAGTTATTCTTATTCTTGTAGTGGCTGGAAGATTACTATTGACGTCTATCCAACAATTTCATCTTGCTTTGTATTTTCCGTCAACTATTACTGACTTGTATTCAATTCAACAATTCAATACCCAAACATCGCTCACTAACATATCGATATTCTGTATGTGTGTTTTCTCAAGTGAGAGGTTAATTTTGTTGCTGCTGCCTTTTGTTATGAGCTCAAACGGATAGACACAAACACTCAGCCTACAACCAGAAAGTTCTTTTTTCAAATGATTTCAGAATAGCTTGCCATATCTAATTTCAGCAAGTATCATCTTTTTCGCGAAGTAAGACTCCCACATGCAGCCCGCATGTCACTTTCCCACTACGAGCAGTAATAATTTGATATAGTTCTGGGAGATAGCACATTTTAAGAGCTTCTGGAATTAAGGAAAGCCCATAGAACTGAATTTGGTAGGTAAGAAATCGACAAGATTTAAATAAGGGATGTTTTTCCCAGACTTTTCTCAGGTAACTACTGGTATTTATAGGACCAAGAGCCGGCTTAACGCTTTTGCACCGGATACAACGGTAGTTTTATGCAAGTTAGAAGCATCATGCTTACTCCATTTTCTGGCGCGTTATCTGATCCGGATACTTCTGGCCGCCGAACAGTAGCTCAGATGCTACCACACCACAACTAGCAGATATTTGACCAAGATTTTAGACACTCTTCATTGGCGTAATTTTGATGGTTGCACAAAGACCGGATAAGGCGTAATATACCAGGCGCCTAGTCATCAAATTCTAGAGGCCCCCGGCTCAGATATTGCAATATTGGCTTATAGAATTGACATGAGGCCGCGACGGGTCACTAGTCATTATAAAATGAAACTACAAAAACAGGCTCTTCATCCTCGTATGGTTTCAAGATTTGTTCAACATGAGTGTACAAGTTGTCCTCCTTCACCAGTCCAATAAATCAAGAGGATTTAAAATTCTTAGTAGCTTTTTCAGCCTAGAAGAGCTGACGCAATTTGTTCATGAAGTTAAATTCAGAAACTTAGATAGAGCATATACAACTAAACAGTCTTAGTGGCAGTTGGATATTATTCGATGAACGGAATGGCCTCAGAAATAGCAGGAGCTTGATTTTCTTGTTTCAGAATAAAAAGTGCGATACTAGGCTGAAAAAAAGCTTCAAGTTCCGAGCCAGTGTGTAAGCGAGGTTAGGCCCTTAGAAGATGAGAGTTCATGGCGTGCCGTAGTGTTTTAGTTCAAGCGACAGACGGGAGATTTAACAGGTAGGTCTGATATGGCCTATTTTACATTTCCTTTCAAGTTTTTGAGGGCTATCATCTTAGAAAGTAATATCCGTCATATGGTTACAGCCCGTCATGTTTCTGCTTACCGTTCTTGATTCAATCCAACTTGGTTTTGCACACTGATTATATACAAGACCTAAACTCTGAATAACCAAGTGACATATTTGGCCCACTTGGGCTCTACAAGAACGACGTCGCCTTCCACCAAAGTCACGGAGGGACCGCTCTCAGGCAGACTCTCCAGTTTTCCCTTAACTATAACCTTTCGACCTTTGGCTTCCTCAACTTGAGACTCCAACACAATATAGGAGTTTGACCTTACAGGCGCTCTATAATCCAGATTGAGGCTGGCAGTGACACCATACTTGGCAGGAAGAGAGGGAAATCCGCATCGCGTGAGGCCTTCGTCCATCAAGGTTGCTAGCAGACCGCCATGCACAATTCCGTCATGCCCGTCCAGTCGGTTGCCTACGTGGTAAAAAATGTAAGACTTTGTGGTCTTGTTATTCCGAAACACAAGGGGCTCAACGGTGAGAGCACCTTTGCCTGCCAGGAGACCTGTCGTAAGCATGTTTTCCCGATGAAGAATAGGAATCTGGTCGTAATATCTGGTTTCTTCAATGTCAGGGTCCTCCCTCAACTTTTGGACGAATGGATGGTTGTGAATGTATCGATACTCGGGCACAGAGGCACTCTCTTTTTCGATGCTTAGCCCACCTCGTCTTTTGGGAAAATGCTGAAAGTTCCAACTGCCGATACCGTAACCAGTTACGCCTAGTGCACTCGCGGTGAACCATTTTCTCCAACCATGAAGCCATTTCCTTTCCACAGGCCCGCGGGAGGTTGAATAAGCCGACCGCACGTCTAGTCCCCTGACACACCGATTACCGTTGAAGCGCACTGACGGTACAGTCGACACTACGTTGCACCGGCCAGTTGCAAAAGCTCGCCGTGCTGGAATCGTGTATGCGTGATTCATTCTAGGTCGTAACGAGAGAAGCGCGAAAGAGTTTTAGGAGCCACAAACTGTAGGAGCGTGCTCGGCCTGCAGCCTAAACACTCAAGGTGTTTTGACAGCCCCAACCCTATTTATCACGCAAATGGGGTAGAAACATAACAAATTTAAAACCGCCCTTCGAAAGCCTAGATCCTCCGCAAATGAGGCTTCACAGGAATAAGCTATGACTCCCTTTCGATCTACGGATGATTTCTATGAGCGGTCCTGACTTTGCCGTAGAATGCCATTTGCGGGCACCTAAGTCCCAATCTGCGTTTATCTAAGTTTATGCCTGAGATATACATCAGGTATGCATGCTTTACAAAAACTGTACGAAGAGAATTTTCACCTTAATCCAAAGAAGCTTGTAAGGCTACAGTCGCCGCGAAGCCAGACACCGCAACTCATTGACTGTCAAGGTGCGAGTCGTTGATGCCAATACAACCAGCCCCAAATCAAGCTGTGCGCTGATACCCGTGCCACAGGTACGTGGAGAGCTATGCTAAGCTGTGCGAATTCATACCCGCTTTTTTTGAGGCACTAGTTGTAAGCATTTAGTTTGTTTTGAATTGCGTGAGGCCTAAATCAAACTATGGGAGTACAAGGAGCAAGTGTCTGTAGAAACACTAATAGGGCACTCCTTTGGGACTCATGGACGGCATGCTATTAGTGCGTGGTCTTAATACCCACTAATGCTTGAAACTCTTCGTTCTAAAGCTGCTCAAAAGAAGAATTGCTATGAGGAAATGCCTGGATCCACATTGTGACGCTCATTTTGGTTTATGAAGCACAAGAGACGGCAGGAAGGCTGTTTCTGTTTCCTTCGATCTGCTCTTTTGCAAACCTTGGTTTGACATGAAACGCGTAGAAATCGAGCATGGACCATTCTAAATCCATACACGTTATCAGTATGGGTTATTATCAACTATATCTCCAATTTTTTCGAGGCCATCAAAACTCGCGTATATGCCATTATTTTGCCATTTGCAACTTTGCCTTTTTCTTTCTACTTTTTTCTCATCTACTCCAGAGCATCGCATGAATTCAACAAAATGTCGGTAGACCTTCACAAGATACAAAAGATCATTAAGGGGGCTACAAAGCCAAAAGAAGCACCTCCGAAAGAAAAGTATCTTAAAGCCCTAAGAGAGTACCTGGCTAAAGAATTTCCTGTCTCTGAGCTTGTGTTTTCTCGTGTCTCTCAAATTCTACTTCCAAAACTTGAATCGCCTTCTGCTACTGTTTCTTTGAAGGCACATCTTGTTTTTCACCATCTTATTTCAGAGCCTACTTCTAATAAGTACGCATTTCTCAGTTTCATCTCGCGTCAGTATGCCTCGGCTCAAAGGTCTTCTGTTGATAGCACAGTAGGTGCCGGTTCCTCAAGCCACTCTGTATACATTCCTAGCTTTCCGCATGCTTTTGTGCCACAGTTTTCACCCTCGAGTGAATCCTCCTCTTGGAACCTCTTTGGGAAGAGATCAAAAGTTGAATCAATTGACTCGCTAGTAGATCTTGAGGATGCAGTTTTAGAGTTACTTCTGCAAGCTCCCTCAAGGAAGCCTTTACTTCCAAACTTAGCACGCTCCATATCACAATCCGCTGACCTCAATCGCTTGATTTCTGCTTACAATCGATATCTCAGAGAACGGATTTTGCATTTTCGACGTCTAAGACTTGATCCTATTCTTGAGATAATCAGTGGTACATCCATTGTTGACCATAACAATCTCGATTTGCCAGAGTTTTCACGAGACTTGCTGACCCAAATCCAATGCGTTATGCAACAAATAAGACTTCTGCTTGCCTGTATATTCCCTGCGGAATTGGTTCAAAGACCTCTTTACGCTTATTTCTATGACTTGCTGGCAAAAGACCTTTCTCGTTTATTTCAATTTCTAAACATTGCTCTGGTTATTGCACTTCAGAACTTTTTTTCTTTATCGAGATCGAATGCTGAGAGAACCTTGTTTGTTTATAAGGAGTACACTCAGCTTCATATTTGTGATGAAGTAATGGAGTTTTTGGATCAAGCCCCAAATTCAGTTATTCAGTCTGATCTCAGGGTGCCTCAAGCTTTGCGACAAGATAAAGATTCTGTGTTTGCTTTGACCAAGTCGCTGGAGAACTATTTATATAAATACTCGCTGGACGAAGACAGGAGGAAATCTCCGGTGAATGAATTGTCGGAAAGTGATACGAGTGACTATCAAGCGGAAGACGAGTCCTTCTCGTCATTGTCTTCTTCTCCATCAGCATCAACGCCCCGTCAGGCATCTCTGTTGAATAGAGGATGTTGCAATACAGATACTTCAGCAACTTTTGAATCTACCGATAATATTGATCCTTCGAGGCTGGCCCTCGTTAGTTATCGAAGTAGTACGCCCGTTGCAGAAGATAGCGCAAATTCACAAATTGATCATGTACACTATGAGGACAGCGCGTCTGTAAGCGAGGCTGAAGGACTTGGTGATTCTTTTGTTTGTCACACAATCCAAAAGAACTTTTTTGATTCTCTTCTTGACAAACAAATTTTTCAGTTTCCACTGTCTCATCAGAACAATGCTGACAACCGACATAAGCACTGCTCAAGAGAGGTAGCTGACAGCTCGAAAGCTACGTCGCAGGTAAGTTCTGATTAGAAGAAGTTTTGAGTGACCTTAGTTTTGATCCAATTTCTAACTATTGATCTCGTATTTTTTTAAAGTCAAATCTGGGCAAATCTCCAAAAAAGGTTTTGAGGGTTAACACATCAAATACGGGAGAAGAGACGCAAATACTGCCTATCCATTTTCCACTACCTTCGAGTCCACCTCTTCTGTTGTCGACTCAGGCTGCAGATTTACACAGTAATTCCTCAAAAAGAGCTTCCAAAAGCGAATTACTCGAAGGATCTAATGCTAATGATCTTTCTAAAGAGAACTGGAATGAGCTTCTTGAGTCTCTCAACAACCCAGAGGCATCGTTCTCGCTAAAGTTTGACTTGGCCACGGAATTGCAACAATCGATAAGGATTTACGAAGAGAATTTGAACTTAATACAGCAAATAAATGACTACAAGGATACTCAGCCAAATTTTCCTCGAAGTAACCAACACAAACTGAACTGGGAAGGGCATATCTCTCCTCTTAGACCCAATCGCAGCACTGCTTCAACTTCTCCTCCGGTATTGCTTTCCTCTCTTCCTATAGATACGACCAAAACCATGTTGAACAGGAGCTTATCTGATTCCAAGCGGCGCTCTTCTAAACGAGACTTTTTTCAACCAGTCAATGAGTCTACTCCTGTATCCCGAGGTTCCTCAGGGTCGCAATATTCCTGGAGCCCTCGTACTTCGCATGACGAGGTAGTTCCTTTGTCGCCAAAGCATCAAAAGATTCATAGCTATTCCGCTGATAGGTTTCAGAACCCTTATCTGAGCGAACAGTACTCAATCTCGTCCTGAAATTGTGCAACAGGGTAGTTTGGGTGGGCACTAGAGTATAGCCCAATTGGAGAGATATATCACTCTTGATGAGAGCTGTAGTAGCGGAGAAAAACTCATGTTTTGTGCGGCAAACTCTGCAAAGGAGAGTGTTGAAATTGGATGAAATTTGGTTTAACGACTGTACAAGTCAAGGAAATAAAATTTATGAGTATAGCTATTTTCATGGGTTTGTAGTACTCCGCCCTTTTTCCGGAGAGGTTTGATCTTTGTTTCATTTCGATTTTTAGTTCTTCAGCTCTCTCATTCCCGCATGGAAACCCACTTTCAAGTTCCGCACCATGTGTTTTGGTCTTCGTATCATGTTGGAGTTTGCACGTTCTTGCATCGTCTTTATGCTCATCAAGATCAAAGTTGAAATCAAAGTTGAAACTTTTTTGAGCATGTTGTTTGTCTCTTCGTCGTTGATTCGTCGTTGATTCGTCTACTTGTTTCACCATCGCTACTACCAGATAGATAAATCACTTTTGTGTCTTGCCTGGAAGTAAAAAAACTACTCTGACTGTAATGACTATTTATCTTTGAAGAGAAATATTTTAATCTTCTTGTCTAATGCAGACCAGCTCAGTTCGCTTGCCTTGTTTGAGTGCTAATGCATAATAATACATCAGTTTATTGTCCTGGCTAATTATGGAGACCACCCTGTTGGTAGTAACTATTAGACGCGTATAGAAGAAGACATGGTTCTTTGCTTGTCTGATACAGACTTGGTTTCTGGGCGAAGTATTTCGCTTTTGCTTTTGCGTTCGTGTGCGGTGATGGTGTTGGAATCCTCCCTGCTTTGGTAAAGGCTTTACTTAAGCCTTTTATCACAGCGCTTCAGGGAAACCTGGCTGGGGAGCCAG
>JAJMAH010000128.1:0-57389 GCA_030564925.1 Geotrichum aggregatum | reverse complement strand
ATGCTTTGAACGGATCACAAGAGCCGAATGAGGCCCTTGTGGAGGAAGTCAATGCACTCAAAGAGAATTTAAATGCCATGAACAAAACAATGAACCAATTCTCGCTACAGCAGCAAATGTTTACTGAATCCAGACTGAAGGCGATGGTTGCAGAGACCAAATCAGAAGTAAAGGTACTACGTGAAAGCCAGGACATAGTCTTGCGAGGGAGCTGACGAGAGACAGCTACTTGGAAGATCGCCCACCGTGGAAGAAAGTCAAGAAAAAGAAAAGGGATGCAGCCTGGAGAGCACTCACAATGCTCAAAAGGAGCGTCAAGGAAACTGAACGTGAAAATTGGAGCCTGAAGTTTAGGCAGGAAACAAGTGGAAGCTACTATAGGACCATTACAGGCAATGAACTGTACGGTAAGTCTGTAAGAAATCCTCTAATTTGGCTGATGAAAACGCTGGACAAACCCATTTTGAGTAAACTGGTCCAATTCAGAACCGGCCATGGCAACTTTGGAAGACATCTTCAACGCCTAAATATCGAAGAACGTAACTACAACTGTGAATGTGGCGAGCTGGAAACACCGCGACATACTCTCATCGAATGTCCCCTGACTGAAAGTGAGCGGCACGTACTACTGAAAATCTCTCAGGGACTTGACCTTAGGACCCTTCTGAATACCAGAAAGGGTCTTATCGCGGTAGCCAGGTTTCTTACATCAATCTGCACTTTACCTCAATGATGGCAAACCTTTTGGGGTAGTTCGCATAAGGTTTTCCCCTGGTGCCATACAACCAGGTTTCCCTTAGCGTTGGGGCTCATTGCAGTCTCAGGGAGTATTCCGACACCATCGAAGCAATTGAACACAAACACGGCGAGTAAGCTGAATTGGTCTGTATCAGACAAAAACCTGAACTGTCCCTCTTGTTTAGGTATGAATAGTTATTACAGCTTGTGTAGTCTCATTATTTAGCCAGGACATTAAATTGATTTCTCATTATCTATCTATCGATAACAAGACCAATATCGTCAGCCGTGTATATTACAGAGATGCTCAACACCACAAAGTGAGTTTTATTGCCTGGCAAGATGCCAATTAGTCCTACCACACTATTCTGCTCAGCAGAATGAACGCCGTTTTCCAACAGATGGCTCATGCTGTTACTGTTTGCAACATTCGTAGAGTTGAAGCAAAAGCAGAGACAGTAATTTATTGGATGTAAACGTCTACAGTAATAGGACATATAAGGTTTGTTTAACTTATATCAAGGCTATGAAAATTCAGATTCTGAATATGATTGGAAGAGAGGGGTAAGCATAATTTCAATTAAATGTGCTTCAGAGTTGGTGATTATCTTTGGCTTTTCTTGAGTCTCTTCAAAGCTTGTTGGCTTCGGGTCCTTGTTTGAGTATAACCTTACTATCTGGTGGCATTGGCTTTGTCACTACATGTTTGACGTTTTTTAGCTTCCGAGCTTCAACCATTGTATGTGGCTTTACTCGGTCAATCACAAATCCTCCATGGCTTGGAGCCCGCTCTTGGGATTCCGTTTCAGTTTATAGAGTTAGAATCACGCACTTGATATGTAATAGAATCTGTATGTGACTAAACATGACTCTCGTATTATCGAAATCTTTTTTCTGGTGTATGTAACTGTTTAGCACATGGATTTTGTCCTTAATGGTTACTAGACACATTTTCATTAACATCGTGCTGCCAGTGTGTCATTAATATGTGTGTGAAAACTCAAGTCTCGTTTCTAATGCTGTGCTTTTAGTCAAATGGAGTAATTACTTCATTGTCTTGAATAAATGTGGAAAATAGTCAACATGCAATAACCTTTCATACCTGAATAAAGACATTTTATTCTCTTGCTAGATACTTACCAGTTCAGCTTGCTTACGCTGTCTGTTCAAGGGTGCAGCGATGAAAAAATGCTCACTGAGTCTAAAAATTCAGTCGGCCACAGAACTACTGTCTTGGGGGAAACCTGATCCAATAAAAACCTGGGAGAAGCCTTGCGAGCTTCTCCCACAATTCTTAGTTTGGCAATGAAAAAGAGCCCTCGGGACACCATACGGCAGTTAAAGTTAAGACAAGAGAAGTCCATAAAGTGAGGTTTGTTTTGTCATTTATACATCAAGTTTAAACGCTTTTTAGGCAAGAGTACAAAAATGCCAGAGAAGAAAAATGGCTTAATTCATACTCTCAACTAATGCGTTTAACAATAAGAATATCTTGTTTTCTGTTGTTTCGGGATTCTAGGGTTTTGATTTTATTCTTCAATTTTTCATAAGCGCTTGCCAATTATTTCATCTTTTCCTCTCTATTTTTAGTCCAGTTTCTCATGTACTCCTGGTGTCTCTCAAATTTCTGTAATCTCAGAGCTTTGGATATTTCTCTGTTTTTTTGACTCTTTCGAATATTTTGATTCTTCAAACTTTTTCTAGATTCTATTCATCTTTCTAGTTTTTTTGATATTTTAGAAGTTTTAAGCTTTTGTTTTCTAAGGTTTTTTTTTATAATTATAGAATTAGCCTTAGCATCACCGCAACGTTTGGTAGTCGGGTGATATTCTTTTTTTCAGCGTTATGAATGTGGTTATTCGGTGCTGTTAATATTAGTGACTTACTAAATTGTCAGTCTTCTTAAATATAGATCGCAACAAGCCATCACTATTGGCTTCTCTAGCTTACAATATTTTGAATTGATTTAATTTAGCTCGTGGTTGCTATTGCAATGCAAAATTTCCAAGATAGAGATATATCAGTATTAAGATATGGGCGACTGGATGTTAATGGACAGAACCATTATTGAAAATCCCATAGGCTTCAAAACACTAATAGCGACCAACGGCATAAGTTGCAATATAACCGGCTGTAATAATGTCTGGAATCAAGCACTACTTACATATAAGTTTCTGCGTGAACAAGTTCATCTCAGTTGTTCAGCATACAGCGCCTCATTATAAATCAGCCCAAAATGCTGAGATTGAGTATGAGGTACAGTATTCATTATGATTGTTTCCTTTTGCAGTAGAGCCTAAGCGACAGCTAGAGCCGGTAAAGTAGGTCTTCGCTATAGAGCAACTGTTGACCTTGATCGCTCACGCAATGAGAAAGGAAAATTCCAAATCACATTCAGACACTCAGCGCTTGGCCCCTTATAACATGATCCCTGAGATGCACAACGAGGGTGGCAAAGCGAGGGGTCAATGACCACTATTACCAAGGAGCTATTTTAGAATCATAAGCGTTGTAGGTAGTGAGTGTTATGGTTTCGAAATGAGTTGCTTGAGTAGTTTGCTGAAGACTGCATATTGAACAATAAGTGCTACAAAGACTTATATACAAGTATATAAACGCTTGCTAGTAGTGACGCTAGCTGGAGGTTTAACCATCGACGTTGAGAGAATCACTGCCATCGATGTACTTGAATTGGCCATCAGACCAGCGTAAGCGTTGATTCTTTTACCACACGCTTTAAGCAAGTGATGTTATAGGGGCATTGTTCCAATTTTTTTGAATCAGCTTTACCTTATTATCATTGTGGTAACAAGAGCACAATACGGCAGATATTTCTGATTAGGCTACTCAAATTGAAATAGCACCAAAATGTAACCAGAACACAGAGAGATAGATGTTTCTTTAGTTAGATCAAGGTTGAGTTGAAGTTCACGCTGCGGTTTCCCATTGTTGAAAGACGGGGCTTTGCTGTCAGTTTCCCCAGGCTAATTTACACACAGCTCAGCTGGAGTTACGTTCCGCAGATAGCAAATTGCAGCTCGCTTCGTTTGAGCTTTTGGACTCTGTATATTTGGAGCGCGAAAACTGTTACATATTTTACTTGATACCAATGTCAAAACCGCACGAATTGTCGAGACTCTTGGATCACATATACGGAACAACGTTGAAGCATGGTTTCATTCTTCGCCATTGTTTATCAAGAAAAAAAGACGTGTATTTTGTTAGATTATGTGGGCTTGATTTCCCTTTATTATTACTTGCTTATGATGCTCTATTTGCTACTACATTCAATGCCCCCGGGTTCTCCTGTGTTGCAGCTGCTACACGCACGCCGGATACATTCATCCCTTTAATATAGACTTTGATGATGAGGAATTGTTTTTTAGGTCACGACTGGAGTTCAACTATGACTTACTAGAAGGCCCAGCTTGTTTGGATAACATGGGCGACCGAATCCGTTGATGTTTTGTGGGAACTGAAGCTATCGTGGCCACCGAATCCTAAATCCGTGGCATGACGCCTTCCATGCTTGGTACCGTGCTTAGTTCCAGTAGCTTGCTTGGCACCCATTAATACTAGACTACTTGATAAGGTGAAGAAGTAATTGTGGCTGGTGACAGCTCTTCAAACTGAGGCCTATCGCTTTCGAGAGACTTAATAACTATGTGACCTCGTCTATTTTATCCTAGCTGTACTTGCTATACTAGTCTAAAGTATTTCAAATTAAAGCTAAGAAGCTTAGATATTCTGTCCAAGAAAATTGTTCCTGAATAGCATAAGCAGTATGCTCAATTACGATGTTGAATATCGGTTTACAGACATGCGTCGTCGACGAGCTTGTGAAATTTCGTGCTGAAAGTTACGCAGTTGCCTCCTATCCAGACTAGTATTTACTCGGCACGGGTTGGGGTATAGTTTCTAGGGCAACAGGCGTGCTAAGATGAAGACAAGAGTGTTTGCCACGAATAGCGCACAAATAAACAAAAAAACAAAATAAGATAACCATAGTCAAACGCACTGATTCAAACATCAAACAGCGCTATCCCTATTTCTCAATTGCAAGAAAGTCCGGTGTCCGGTATCCAAGACTACACTTGACTCAACAAGACAGGCGCAAGACAATGGCTAGCGAAGAAGACAAGACTAAGGTAGACGAGCCAACAAAGGTGGAGGATGTTGTGAAGGCCGACGAAAAGGAAGAAAAAAAGGCCGTTGATGAAGAGGAGGAGGTGGAAGATATCAACCTGGAAGAACTGACTGAGGTTACTGACGACAAGCCCGTGAAGGATACGGTAAAGGATACGGCAAAGGAGGCTAGCGAAGATGAAAGCAAGAAGCCTGAAGAAGAAACCCCTCCACCTCAACCTCCGCGCCCTCTTTCACCGTTTCAACAAACTCATTTAACGCTTACAGAAGCGTTTCCATCCGTGCAATCCGACGTTGTAAGAGCAGTTTTGATTGCTTCAGGCGGTGAAGTTGATCCTGCGTTCAATGGTCTGCTGTCTCTCACAGACCCTGACTACAAGCTTGATGAATCTCTTTTAAAGCCGGCCAGAGTACCTGAACCGGCGCAGCCCACGCGCTCAAAGCACGCAGCACCTCCCCCTCGAGGGGCACTGCGGAACCCGGGCAGTAATAACAACAACAGCCAGCAACAAAATCCTTCTAGATACAGGGCCAGTGGTGCACCTCCCATAGGCCCAGCTAACGTACAACGGGCGCAGGCCTATGCGAATGCGGCAGCTACAATTCGAAGCGACCGATCGCAAATCGAAGATGACGAGCGACTTGCCCGTATGCTAGCCGCGGAGGAGAGCCAGGGCGGTGGTCAACGACGTGTGCGATACGCTGATACTGGAATGGGTACTACGTTCAATGCTCCGCATGACAATATAAGCCGACCAGTGGGGCGGACTTATAACAGCAGGCAGAGCGAGGATGACGAGAGATCTTTCTTTGATGATGGATTTCCTCAACTGAAGGAAGACATTACCAAGGGTTTCAACGAAACGAAGGAGACAGTGAGCAACTGGTTTGGAAACTTGCGCAAGAAGATAGATCTTGACGAGCCTTTTGGATCATTGCTAGGCGGCAACAACAGGGATCGCGACGAGGATGACTACGAGTATAGAGGGGACGACTACTATAGGCGCAGCAATCCCTCGCAAGGATACCAGAGCGGTCCCGCACGTGCTAGTCGTGCGAGATCCAGAGATCAACAATACTACGAGGATGACGGCTTTGATGGCATCAAATTGGCCAACCATGACGAAGACGAGCGTGAGCCTCCGCTGCCACAAAGGCCAACGAGCAACAAACCGGTTGCAGCTGATGCGGTGAGCAGCAGCTTCAGTAGCAAGGCAGGCGTTACAGATTCTGCGGCAGGCGGAGATAAGAAGATCACGCTCAAATCTACAGGAGTTGCGGAGGAGGAAGACCCATTTTTCATTGGAGATAGCGAGGATGAGGAGGAAGAAGATGTGCCATTGTCTGAAGTCGCCGGTATTACCAATAAGAGCAAAACCGACGAGAAGAAGTAATTTCTCTTAGGCCTGATGAATACTGTTTTGTTGATTTTGTGTTTTTGAAATATATAGTAAAAATTGTCCAAAAATAAGAGGACGATTTGATCATATGCATTGCTAGATATTTGCAATTACAAGAGTTCAGACTGCGGAGTCCGTAGGGGGGGGGGGGGCGTCGGTAGAGATTGTTTTTGGTCAATTAGGAGGCGGGCGCCGAACATGGTACAATAGGGAGAGCCCGCAAAGGGCACCATAGACTTCGGTATGGCATCGATCAATACATCATTGAGAAAAGCTATTGAGTGGAATCTATTTTTGGCTGACACTGTGCTGTAATGTGGTCTACAGACTCTGCATAGCTACATAGCTACATGGCTACATAGACCAGCTGGGTTAATTCAGGGTCAAGAATTGAACATGTTTTGGCACACACATCCCGTAGTCACCCTACAACAGAGCCTAAAGTCTGAGCCATAGTAAACAATGGCAAAGCTCAAACAGGAAACCACGATATGGGCTCTCTCTCTCTCTCTCTCTCTCTCTCTCTCCCAAAAGATCTGAATTTGTTTTGTTTTTGTTTTTATTTTTAACTGTCAGCCTGAGCTAGCACTATCATTCAGTAGTCTTTATAATGGGTTTTTTTTTTAATCTACTCGTGAGATTGGAATTCATGTGCTATAAAAAGATGTTGAAGCTTTGAGCTTTAATACTTGGAATGACCATTTTCACAACATCTTCGCAATATGTTCTTGTCGTTATGATTCGTTAAGAATTAAGAAAAAATAAAAGGCTCCATTCCTTTCCATGGCGCCTGACTGCAGTCTACCCAGTCTCTAGTTCTGTGTTGTTATTATTTTTATCCTGAACAGCTGGTTCAGTTTATGAGCTCAGGGCTAATCACCTGAGTCAAGGGCCCGTTGTCTTAAACATAGCCATTGTTTACGTCTCGTCTTTATTCTTACAATGCAACGTCAACAACACTTGAATCTAGGCAAAGAGCTTTTTATTTCAATACACATCATGTCACAGGCCTGCCTGCGTACACAACACGCTAAAGAATCTATACACTGTACAAAGAGGAATCCAAATAAATAATATCGTAATCATCATGAAATGAGCATGCTCTGAACATTCTAGTTCCAGCTCCATGTAATGTCAATACGTCCCTCGGATTCAACGCCGATAGCGTCAAATGCAGCGGGCGAAAAGTCTAAGCTGTACTCATCGCATCCCACACATCTGTCCACAACCTTAACAGTCACAGAGTTTCCACCTGAAGTTGCAGTAATGTACTTGCCACACAGAGGGTTGGTGTTTGGGTTACCTGTACTCACAGAGTCAAAGAGAATGTGAGAGACCGCACATACCAATTCAGTGTCGTCATTCTCAAAACCGCAAGCGCCCATGGCAACATCGTAGTAGGTACCGTCACCAGAGAAGGTACCTGACGAACCTGAAGACGAAGAAGACGAAGAAGACGAAGAAGCAGCAGCCGCGGCAGAAGTAGAAGAGGCAACAGACTCGGCAGTGGTGACAGGAGCAACAGACTCAGAAGAAGTGGTAGGAGCAACGTATTCAGAAGTAGTGGTGGGGGCAACGTACTCAGAAGTAGTGGTGGGGGCAACGTACTCAGAAGTAGTGGTGGGGGCAACGTACTCAGAAGAAGTGGTAGGAGCGACATACTCAGAAGATGAACTCTCAATTTCTTGGACAACATCTGCCGAAGTAGTGGGAGCAACATCTGCCGAAGTGGTTGGAGCAACGTATTCAGAAGAGGTGGTGGGAGCAACGTACACAGAAGAAGTAGTAGGAGCGACATACTCAGAAGTGCTGGTAGGAGCAACGTATTCCGATGTGCTAGAAGGAGCAACATATTCTGACGTGCTTTCAATTACTTGAACGACATCTGAGGAGGTAGTAGGAGCAGCAGCAGAAGATTGAACCAAAGTAGTGACGGCAACTACAGCAGATGTGGTAGAAGGAGCAGCAGCAGTGGTTGGATCAGTTTGATCGGAGGTGCCAACAATCTGGGTTCCAGTTGAAAAAGCGTTACCATTCTGGTCCACGTAAATGACCTGCTTTTGGTAAAACACTCTGGTCTGGTGAACGACCTCAGTGACGATATCACGCTTGTGAATATTGTGGTCGTGAGCTAAGGGAACCGCAAAGGCGGAACTAGCGAGGAGGAGGGCAGCAGAGGAAAATTTCATTTTTGGGTTTAGTTGTAATGTTCTAGTATATAATTGTGTTGGAAGGAATGGCTGACAGAAAAGGAGTGGTGAAGGAGTGAATATAGTAAGTTCTGTCTTTGATACTGAACAGCGACGTTGAAAGGAATGTAAGCGCTTTTAGTCAAAGGAAAGTGGAAGTCAGGAAGGTGGTGTACGAAAGGAACAGAGAAAAGGAGTGGACAAGAAGCGGGCGAGAACCTGTTTTTATACATTTTCCACTTCCCGTGTTGCATTGGGTCAGTAGTGGAAGTTGGGTTATTTAATGGTCAATCAATGGTCAAAAGCCTCTGTAATGGCTGAACACAACTTTTCAGCTCAAATTTTTACAGCGGCATGGAGTTAGCCAGGGGAACACAAACATGGTGTTGCCATATGTAGCGTTTTGGGTTAGGCATCAATCAGACAGGCCCCCTGTATGATTCCCAAACGGTAACAGCTGCAATGCAAGTCATGGATTGAACTTAACTGAGTTTAGTTTAATGCAAACATGCAAGCGTGCTGTCTCTTTTGGGAGCTCAAAGCCTAAAACAGTAACGAAATGCTTAAAATGCTTAAAAGATGTTGGTCGAAAAAAAAACGAGAGAAAAAAAAGCAAAGCGATAAAAAAAAATGCTGAACCTTAAACGCAGGCGGCAAAGCACCCCAAACGGAGTAGTGACCCATTTGAGCCAGGCCAAGGCCTCTAGGCACGTTGGGACACATTTTACGCACCTTTTCGCGCATCTCAGAACCGGGCAGGTCGCCTTCGGGCACACCCTTCAATAGAAGATGCAAAGGTGATGGAAGTTACACAGCGCAAAAACTCTGGGAACAATGGTATCCTTCAATGTACCAGTTGTCGCGCTTTTCCGTCGTTAACATGGCAACCGTTGGCGTGGCAGCATCAGTTGCAGCTTGTAGGGCAACGACGTGCAAAGCGTTGTTTTCATGTCGGAATAAACAGTGCGCGCGTGGCCAGTGGCAGGGGAAGTGTTGTCAGACCGCGCAGTATCGGTAACTTCGTGACCGACGCCGTTCCACGTCTACAGGCTACAGCTGGGTTTGATCTTTTTCGATTATTGATGCAAGGGCAAATATAAATGCGTTACATATTACGAATGCACCTAAAATCTTGCCTCAATATAACGAATGGTGCGCTTCAGAAATGCCACACTGTGTCTATGAGATTGCCATGCCAGTGAGTCGGCGCACACGAATGTAGTTTGCTACAATAGTGATAGTGTGTGAACAATGTTGATGTGTGAAATAGTTGGTGCGAACACCGAACATCATAGTCCGAGGCTTCAAGAGTGTCAACCTTGTACGGTAGCTTCTTCAAGACCGCATGTGAGCCGTATTGTGATTTCTTTCCTCGTCTTCGTGCGATTGCAGCCATACCGGAAGGTACAGCATCCTGTACGCGTTCACTACTCAGTAACTCTCAGCACACTAAAGTTCAGTATTCACAAAGTTCTTGCTAAAACTGGACTAGATTGTGGCTCCGGTTCTCATGCAGTGCTTCTCTAGATGTGAATCTCTCCATTTGGGATTGCTAATCTGCGTCTTCCGTTTCTCATCTAAGTTTCAGTAATCGGATTGCAATCGTAAACCTCAGCAACATGCTAAAAATTGCAATACAGCAAAAGGCCATGGAAATTTCGTGCCAAAAAAACCATCTGATACAGCCAGGCCCTCGCCAACATCGCTACGGACGCGCTTCGTTTCCCAGGAGTCCCAGAGGTTCTTAATAGTTTCCAGGAATCGCTATTCAAAGCAGAGATGCCCAAAAGGCCCTCCTTCGCACACGATGCGTGCATACATTGAGGCACGGGGTACGCATACATAGATCCATCAAGAAGAGCTCAAGCTCAAAATCCTTGATTAGGTATAGTCTACTGGTGTGTCTGGTCCAGATTTTCCACCTCACCGTTAACGCCGAAAGCTAAAATACTTTTAGATGCCGAAACAGGCAAAAGCAATTTATGCAGCCTACCCGAAAAAGGCGAGTTGCCGCTGGATGCAGTTGTGTGCAGCCCAATAACCGTAGCAACGTTGGACTTAACGTTAACGTTTTGGCAAACACGTGGAAAAAGTGGAGCACAAGTCTGCTTTTGTAGTAGTTTTTGAGTTGCAAAGATGTGATTGGCTGTTAAGCTCAATAGGGTTTTGCTAGACATGTGTTGCGGTGCGTGTGTAGCTTAGGCCATGCCAGCTTGGAAGTATCGGGACTAGCTGTACCGGTAGACCTAAATCAATCCGAAAGAGATGCCGATTGCGTACTCAATCACTGTTGCAACTGCAAAGATTTGAGATTTAGGGACTTGAGGCTCATGCGTACATGTAAAAAATCCGTAAATATAATAGGATGGGTTCACAAAGACTCACTTGTATACGGGGATGCCCCTATACAGCTACAGACTGCCTACCAAAGACTAGTTTGGACTACCGGCTGCTGGGCTACCGATGCAGCACACGAAGACCTAAAAGAAAGTGCCGCCACTCTGAGCTTGCTACTGGTCCACAACTTACGCTCGTTTGATTTTAGGCGAAACATATGGATGCCGCTGGCCTGGTCCAAAAGTTACCATCACAAGTCTCGACCAATGATAATTGAGTCAAGACGTTGAAAAAGTCAAACGCAAACGCTTGACGTGAGCGAAAGTTGGGACGGTAACAAAATTACCCAGCACAGCCAGCACAGCCAGCACAGCCAGCAGAGGCCGCAAGAGTCAAGAGTCAAGACAATTACACTGTTGAGTGCGTGATCGCTAGACCAGTCTACGCACCTCAGCAACAATCGAGATTTTGATTCACCAGGTGCATATTTACTTCAATAGGTCAAATGTCTTGGAAGCCGCTAGTTCATCACTTCTAGAGTTTGCACCAAGCTCACGAAAAACAAGCTTGTACTAGGACTCGCGTACCCTATAGTTTTCAGACCATGTTCACTTATATCCAGTAGATTACTTGGCGCGCCATGTTCAAATTCACTAAATCGACGTCTAAACTAACATTTGCTCGAGAAGCCAAACTTTGGCCTGTTGAAGCCAACTTTAGAGTATAATGCAGCACGTAAAAACTTTTCGCTTTTCACTTTCCACTCTGACAGTAGTTTCGGAAGAGACTGTTTTTTCAGCAAAAGACTACTTCAAATAACGTTTCGTTCAAGTTTGCAAGAGCTGTCGTCTATAACGTTCACTCGGCTTTTGGAGCTAACTCTTTGTTGCGGTACGACTCACCCGAGGATTAAGACGGTATAAATGAATAGGCAATACGATCAACTATTTTCGGTTGATAATTGATTTACCCAGCTATGTCTCTAAGTAGCTTTCTGGGCTCAAAAACAGATTTTCAAAAACAGAGTACGAGTGAGCTGATGAATTGTGTTCACATCTTAAAGCCAATATAATTGATCATGGAGCTTCAAGGATCCAGTCTACCGTAGAGGATTCACAATTCAGATTTGTCACAACTGAACAGTGAAAACGCCGACGGCCGTTGTATTAGGTAACCGCGCACCAATTCTTAATAAGATAGGTTTACCCTGAGAGTAGCCCTAAAGCTAGAATGTATAAACCCTAACGAAAACGCGAGCTGAAAACTATTTCCAAGTATTTGCTATTTTTCACGTGACAAGCCCAATATCTAAATCCGAGTTACTTGAAGCCTTTTGCGGATAGACATGACTTGGACCCGTGTCATGCCCTCATAGTTCTTCATGGCACGCCTTTTTGTGATCATGATCGGCATTGGTTCCCGAAAAGTATGAGGAAACCCTTGAACAGGGGCCCGTGCAGACTTGCTGGTACTATTGATCTAGTATAAGCATACTCGGGGAGCATTGCTCAGCCGCGCCACCAATCTCCTGTGGAGAGGCTTCGAGACAGCTAAAAGCAAGCAACAACGAGCCAACCGTTCACGATATTGGTAAACAACAAACGAACAAAATTGATATATATTCTTCAGGTTTCCACAATTTCACAACCTCCATCAATCTTTCTTCATTGTTCGTGCTCAAGATGATTAGAACGATTAACCGACTCAAAACCTCTTCGGTCGCTACCAAGGTGGCCGCTAGATCCTACGCATCCTCTACTACACCACAAACAGCAAACTTCAAGCTGCCCCGCATTGAGAATGAAGTAGTTCGTTCCTTTGAAGCTGGCTCCAAAGACCGTGCCGGTGTCATTGCAGCATTGGAAAAGTACAGCAAGTCCACCATGGACATTCCTCTAGTCATTAATGGCAAAGAAATCTACGTTGACGGTGGATTCAAGCAGGTTAACCCTGGTAAACACAACCAAGTCCTGGCACAGGTTTCCAGCGCCACTGAAAGTCACGTCCAGTCAGCCATTGAGGGCAGTCTGGAAGCGAAGAAAGACTGGGAAAACGTCCCATGGGCAGACAGAGCCAGCATTTTCCTCAAGGCAGCCGATCTCATCACAGGCAAGTACCGATATGATATGCTGGCCACAACCATGCTGGGCCAAGGTAAGAACGTCTACCAGGCTGAGATTGACTCCACCTGTGAACTCGCCGACTTTTTGCGTTTCAATGCCATGTACGCAGAGGAGCTCTACAGTGTTCAGCCTGCTCGCACGGCCCCAGGAATTTGGAACAGAGCAGAGTACAGACCCTTGGAGGGATTCACATATGCAGTTACTCCGTTCAACTTTACCGCTATTGCTGGTAACCTTGTTGGAGCCCCTGCATTGATGGGTAACTCGGTTGTTTGGAAGCCTAGTGCCAGCGCTGTTCTTTCCAACTATGTTTTGTACAAAATCTTCAAAGAGGCCGGTTTGCCTGACGGTGTCATCAACTTTGTACCAGGTGATGCCCGCCTTGTCACCAAGGAGGTTCTTGCTAGCAAGGACTTTTCTGCCTTGCATTTTACGGGTTCTACCGACGTTTTTGTTGATCTGTATCAACAAATTGCCCAGAACCTCGGCCACTACAAGGGATACCCGCGCGTGGTTGGAGAGACTGGTGGCAAGAACTTCCATGTTATTCACAATAGTGCAAGCATTGAACATTCTGCGTTGAGCACTGTTAGAGGCTCATTTGAGTACCAGGGCCAAAAGTGCTCGGCTACCTCCCGTGCTTACGTTCCTGAATCTATCTGGAACGATTTTAAAGAAGTTCTTGTTCGCGAGACTGAACAACTTGGCAAAACACAGGGAGATGCTGCATCTGCTGAAGGTTTTAATTTGTTTTCTGGTCCTGTCATCCATGAGCCTTCTTTCAACAAATTAGCTGCTGCCCAGGCTGCTGCCGAGTCCGATCCCACTTTGGAGCTGGTTGTTGGTGGAACTTCCTCAAAGGAAAACGGCTACTACGTTTCGCCTACTATCTACAAGACCACAGACCCCAACCACCCTTTCCTATCCCAAGAGTTCTTTGGTCCTCTATTGACCGTCTACGTGTACCCTGATGCTGAGTTTGAGAGTGTTTTGGAGCTAGCTGACACTACAAGCAAATATGGACTGACTGGCTCCATCTTTGCTCGTGATAGACATGCCATAATCACTGCTTCTAACAAGCTACGAAACTCTGCGGGTAATTTTTACATCAACGACAAGTCGACTGGTGCTGTTGTTGGTCAACAATGGTTTGGGGGTGCTAGAATGTCGGGCACCAACGACAAGGCTGGTAGTGGCCAGCTCTTGAACAGATTTGTGAGCGTAAGGAACATCAAAGAGAACTGGACAGAGCTGGATAGCATCTATTATCCCAGCAATGATTAAATCAGAGGATGGAGATTTGAACGATTAGAAAATGATTTGTAACTATTTAAGATAATGACTTGTTTTTTTTTGCTTTTTGATCCTGGGCTTTTTAAACGAGCATATCCATTGCGACATGAAAAACTGGTCAAGGAAAGACGTGATTCATGTTGAATTGAGCCTACTGAATCTGCCAGTATTATTCATCGAGTTCTCGACCAAGCTGCGACTTAGCAGCACGAAATACCGGTAGTAAACGTCAGCCGTGGCATGTGCAATAGACTCTTCTTCAAAGCGTCATCCGGTTCTTAGCGTCTCTATTTCGAAGATTTCATTTCCACGCGTTTTTCCGGACGATCAAAAACTCAGAATTAAGATAGGCTTGAGCTTTTATTATACTCATGCGTCATATGCCCAATAACCATAGAATCTTGCGAGTCACGTAGTCTAAGAACCGGCGCACCGAAGTTTAAAGGAACGATGAGAAATGATTCTGACGATTCCAATACACGTCAGTTTCCAGTCCGAATATGCCGCCAGTAGTGTAAAGGTACAGCGAAACTTTCATTTGACCTGATGTGTAGATGAGTCAGCTAGCTTGACGTGTCGGACGTAAAGTCCGCTTCTGTATTTCATGAAAGGCTAATGGTTGAGGCATGGAACTCCGTCGTCTATTGGCAAAGAAAAGCTGAATTCTTCTTAATTCCGTGGGGCAGCTGCGGCATATTCAAATCATGGGCGTGAGATTGAGTTCACGGTTTGGAAGCCAAGTTATCTTGGCATATTTAGCCGTGTGTGTTGCATTTACTTCAGATGCAGGTAGACTTGCCCGTAGATCACTGCTCTCACAGCCTCTCATGTCGGGATGCAGCTTCTTCCCTCAGGTTTCTCGGGTTCGAACATATTTGGTCGGGACAAAACAAGCATTTTCGGGACAATTGTCATTATTGTCCCGAATAGAATTGGTGGACTCTAAAGAGCATTAACTATAGAGCGCATAGAACTACGCACGCGCTCTGCGGAAGACATCCCTATTCGGAAATACAGAATTTTTAAAGCCCTTGAACCTTAGTAGCCACTCACGGCTGATCACATTGCTCAATTATCTGAAAAAGTCAGACCGACCATCTCAAGCGAAATATGTGACTTTCTCTTGCGTCAGAGATCCCTCCATTGCTCTTAAGTCCGGTATAAAAAGAAGGGGGATTCCCTCCTCTAATAGTAGTTGATTCTGTGGATTTTGCGACGCTGACCTTCAAGCAAATTCATTCGTCATGGCTTTAAACGAAAAAACATCATCTGGCCAGATGTCCGACAATCTCGTCGCCCACTCCATTGAGGACGCCGAAAGAGACCCGGAAATGAACAGGCCCAGTTCGAATCGGCCCACATCAATTGAAAGAGAAAAATCTATTGAACAGGAAAAAGAACAGGAAGAGAGTGCTGGTGACGGCACAGTTGCATCTCAGCACTACTTGACGGGACTCCCTCTGTATAGTTGTCTCTGCTCTCTCCTCATCTCATTATTTCTCATGGCTCTCGATCAGACAATTGTAGCCACCATCCTGACTACTGTCGGGGAAAAGTTCAATGACTTCGGAAAGGTCAGCTGGCTTACGTCCGCTTTTATGCTTCCCATGTGTGTTCTCTCGCTTAGCTGGGGAAAGATCTCAATGATTCTAGGCCGCAAATACGCTATGCTTTCCGCAATCGTTTTTTTCGAGATCGGCAGTCTTATCTGTGCCCTGGCAAACTCAATGAATATGCTCATTGGTGGCCGTGTGATTGCAGGAATGGGCGCGAGTGGAATCCAGGTAATGGTACTGGTCATCATCACTGAAATTGTTCCTATTCAAAAAAGAGGGCTAGCCCAAGGTTTTACTGGAGCAGCCTTCGGATTTGCATCAGTCGCTGGTCCCCTGATTGGAGGGGCGTTTACCTCAAACGTGTCCTGGCGATGGTGCTTCTACATCAATCTTCCTTTCGGGGCTATTGCGTTTGCTTGCATAACCTACTTTTTTCACCCTCCTAGACCCACAGGTTCCATCGTTGCGAAACTGAAAAAAATTGATTACTTCGGTACCTTTCTGCTTAGTTCCTCCCTTGTTCTCATCCTTCTTGCTCTTACTTTTGGTAGTACTCAAAAAGCGTGGAACTCGGCTATCGTCATCAGCTTTTTTGTTGTCGGAGGTGTTTTAATGATATTTTTCTTGATATGGAATTTCCGGTTTTCAAAGGATCCGCTTGTACCTTGGAATGTTATTAAAGAGCCGGGAGTATTTTTGGGGTCGCTGGCGTTTCTCTTTTTCTATGGCGGTTTTATGTGTACTATCCTTTACACTACCATTTATTTCCAAGTTGTCAAGAATGAAAACGCTTTTCATTCTGGCATTGACCTTCTTCCCCAAATCATCCCGGTCATCATTGCATCCATATCTACCGGCATCCTAATTACAAAAACTCGCTTTGTGAAACCGTTCATCATCCTTGGCGCAATCATGACCACTGTTGGTGCAGGTATTCAGAGTCTACTTGCAATAAATAGCCCTTCGGCGCACACAATTGGTTTCCTGTTAATAGTCGGTATTGGATCTGGATTTTCTCTCCAAAGTCTCATTATATCTATCCAACTTAAAGCACCAAAAACCGGAGGTGGAGTGCTTATCGCTACCGCCTTTGGCTCAATGGCCCGCCAACTAGGCGGTATTATTGGCTCAACAGTCGGCCAAACAATTTTGACTGTCATTTTCAAAACAAAAATCAATGGGGATAGTTCTATGCCTGCTTCTGTCACGGACAACTTAGCTACGCTGGTCAATGATCCGACAAAGATTCAAGAGTTTGCTGAACCCCTTCGTGATGAGCTATTGAATTACTTCTTGGCAGCTTTCAGGGGTTGCATGTATCTTTCTGTTGGTCTTTTCGGATCATATTTCATTTGCAGTTTTTTCACGACTAATGCCAGAATTCCTAAGCCAGCACCAGTCCAGGTCAAAGATGACAAAAGCCACGAAAGTATTGTTTAAAACCCTGCTTTCAAGCCAAGGTCTCACGCTTGATATTGTCATAACATCTTTCTACGTTTGCATGTGCTCTTATGGTATCAAAATGACTACAAGAGTGTACAAGTTGAGGCTCCTAAGCCAAAAATTTAATAGGCAAAACTTACTAAATAGTCGGGTTATTTGCAGCCCAAATCTATGATATGCTGAATCCAAACACGCAATAGTGAACTACCTGTTATTTCAAGTAATAATGTACCAATCTGAATTTTAAGACTCGGGCTGGTGAATGGGCCAATTTTGCCTGTTTTAGAGGTGTCACAACTGTCAACTTTGTGAGCTACGTCATTTTTCTTTATTAGTCAGTAGTTCACTCAGACCTAACCTTTAATATTACCCGGAGTGAAATTTGAGCCAGCATGCTTCACGATTTGGGTCTCCAGAAAAATGCTCCTTAGAATTTTTTTTGTGGTTTTTAGTTTTTTTTTAACCTTTCTGGCTCTCTGTCAAAACTTATCCCTACCTCGACCTCTCTGGCTCACTCCAAGTCCTGTTCTGGTTGAGAATTTTCTATGCATCTTGCTTGGCTGATATTTGAATTTCCACACATCAACCTATAGAGCATTTCCTAGGCACAAATCTCACAATGGATACTAATGCCTTACATCAGTGCTTCGAAGCCTCCCTTCAGGCCGATCCGAATACTCGCATGGAAGCTGAACTTCAGCTGAGGTCTGTTGAAAATACCCCGGGTCTTATTGGTGGCTGCCTGGACATTGTTTTGGAACCCCAAGTTAATGACGCTGTTAAAACCGCTGCTGTCATCTACTTGAAGAACAAGATAGATGGTTCTTGGGATCCCTTGATGCCTGTCGCCCATCCTATTGACGAGGGCGAAAAGCCTGTTTTCCGTGAAAGACTGATTCCTGCTCTTGTCAAAGTCACTCCCCAATGTCGTACTATTCTTGTCAAGGTATTGGACATTGTAGTTCAAAGAGATTTTCCTACCAAATGGCCTGACCTGCTCGATTCCACCCTAGTTCTCTTTCAAGCTTCTGATTTGGAGTCTGTACGTGCTGGCCTAACTTGTTTGTTGGAGATTTGCAAGCAGTACAGATGGACTACCGGCGAAAGACGCGAAGGTCTGGACAAGGTGATCTCGACGTCGTTTTCTGGTGTTTTAAACATTGGTAACTCTTTAGTCAATGAGACTAGTAACGAGGCCGGTGAAATGCTTAAGGACATTGTCAAGATCTACAAGTGCGCTACATTCCAGGAGCTTCCTAAAGAACTGCAGGAGCCAAAGAACATGGCTGACTGGGGCAATTTGATGCTGAATATCATCCGAAAAGACCTTCCTGAGCAGGTTCTCAAATTATCCGAAGAAGATAGAGAAACTACTGCCTGGGTCAAATGTAAGAAGTGGGCTTTCACAAACCTTTACAGGCTGTTCAACCGATATGCTACACCAAGAAAAGTCACTCAAACGAAAAACTCTCAGTATGCTGAATTTGCATCATCCTTCATTTCAAACTACGTCCCTGAGCTCCTCAAGGTTTACTTTGAGCAGATTGAATTGTGGATTCAACGAAAAGTTTGGCTTGGCCGTGCTTCTTTGTACAACATACTTGCATTTCTAGAGGAGTGCATTAGTTACAAGGAGACCTGGGCTCTCCTCCAGCCTCACACCGATGTTATCGTAACTCACGTTGTATTCCCCCTCTTGTGCACCACAGATAACGACATCGACACTTTCGAGAATGATCCAGAAGAGTACATTCACAAGCACATGGAAGTATATGAAGAATCTCCTACCCCCGATAATGCAGCCACGAACTTTCTGATAACTTTGATCCGCAAGCGATCCAAGTCTTCTCTAAGCAATCTGCTACGATTCGTTCAGGGTATCGTTTCGAGCCACATTCAAAACGTCAATGACCTAGAACTTGCTCGCCAACAAGAGGGCGCTTTACGCATCATGGGATCTATTGCTCATCTAGTATTGACCAAGGGCAGTCCTATAGAAGCCGAAATGGAACCCTTCATTGCTCAATACGTCTTCCCTGACTTCTCGTCGCCACACGGCTTTCTTCGCGCACGTGCTTGTCAGTTCATCAACCTCTATGCTGATATCAACTTTGAGACTATTGATAACATTTCTTTCGCCTATCAGAGCATTCTCAAGTGTATGGAGGATGAGCATTTGCCCGTTCAAATTGAGGCTGCTTTAGCCCTTCAGCCCTTGGGAAAACGCAAAGAAGTTCAATCTGCTCTGTCTGCACGCATCCCTGAGGTTATGACTCGTCTTTTGGATTTGGCAAACAAAATGGATATTGATGCCATTGCTGGCGTTATTGAGGAATTTGTGGAGATATTTTCTGCGCAGCTCACTCCTTTTGCTGTTGATCTTGCCCGTAAGATGTGCGACCAGCTAACAAGATTGTTGACAGAACTTGCTGAACAGGCGCGTATCGAATTTGACAAAGATAATTACGACGACACTGCAACCGAAGACAAGACTATGACTGCGTTAGGGGTTCTCAATACTATCTCTACTCTATTACTTGCTTTGGATAATGCCTCTGTAGTCGTTCTCGAACTGGAACTTATTTTGAAGCCTGTCATCATGTTGATATTCAGTGAGCGTATGACTGAGTTTTATGCCGAGGCTTTTGGTATTATCGACAACTGCACCTATTGCCTCAAGAGTGTCTCTCCTACTATGTGGAGCCTTCTTCCTGAGATTCACGCTGTATTCAAAGATGATGCCATCGACTACTTGAGTGAAATTTCTCCATGTCTTGGTAACTATCTTCAATACGGTGCTTTAACAATTGGAGAGACTCCTGAATTTAGCGCGATTTTCTACGATATTTTTGACTCTGTCATGAGTGAAGACAAAAGACTTGGTGAGGAGGACCGAACCCTTGCATCTGCAGTTGGCCAGCGTTTCCTGCTCAGCTTGGAAGGAAAGGTTGATCAATACGTTCCTTTGATGCTCAAAACCGTTATTTTACGCATCACCAACGATAACCCCAAGCGAAATGTGCCATATCTCGTCAGTTTGCTTGAAGTTATCCTTGCCTCTTTGTGCTACAACGCGCGAGCTACTCTAGTTATCTTGGAGGCCGCATCCTTTACACAGCAATTTTTCACATTGTGGTTTGATAACATGGAGAAGTTTAGTCGTGTCTATGATTTGAAGCTGGTCATCATGTCAATGCTTAGTCTGTTTGGTCTGTCCGATGGAGATCTTCCTCCAGTCATCTACTCTAACCTTGGTCAAATTTCCAAGGGTATGGTAAGCGTAATTGGTCGTCTCCCAGAGGCAATCAAGGCGCGCGAGGCTCTTGACAAAGATTTTGATGGTGCTGAAGCTTACGACGATGACGACGGGTTGTATGACGAAGAATGGAACGACGAGGATGAGAATGATGATGATGAAGGCCAGGAGACTACGACCAAAGAATACCTTGAATTTTTGGAATCGGAAACGTCAAATTTGCAGGGTGGAGGACTTGGCAGTGGATTCTACAGCACTCTCAACGGTTTGGAGGAAGAGCCTCTTGCTGAAACTGTTTTGGACTCTGTCAACCCGTTCATTGCAGTTCGCGACATGTTTGTGAATCTCAAGCAAAATAATGATGCTCGTTATCAGGTGCTGACTGCCAATTATACTCCAGACGAGGTTACAGTTATTGATGAGGCCACAAAGTTGTAATTGAAGAAAAATTGGATACAGAGGGATCAAGCAAACGATAATAGTAATACCATATATAATTCAAAAAAAAAAAAACTGATGCATTGATATTGAAACAGAGAACCGAGGATAAAATAGAACATGAAAGCAAGCAGGAAAAGAGCAAGATGCAGAGACTGTGTGAAGGTTTGTTTGGATTTATAGATCAACTTTGACTGTTGTGCAGCTTAAACCGTGCTTTTGCCATCAACAACTCTTGCTCCTTCAGCAGCTCTTCTTCGGTTCTTCCTGAAGACTCCAGCTTTCCTACTTTTCGCTCTCGAACGCGCTGCGTTTCCTTGTGTTCTTGAATGACTTCTTTGATAGGTTCAATATAGTCATAAAACCCCAACACCTTGAGTGCCTTCAGAACGTGCTCACTGGCAATAGTTTTCTTCGACTCTTGCTCAGCAATGTCGTTGGATTCTGTCGAGAGAATCATGATAAACTCGACGCAGCATTCGATGAGGGCATCGCGTGTATCACGAGAAAATGTCAAGTCCGAAGGGATAATTTCAGACACGATCTTTTGAACGGTAGCTGTAAAAGAAATGAGACGCGTGTTAGCAATGCGCGTCGAGTGCAAGTTAGTGGACTATGTACCATACCTTTTGGCAGCGAAAGGTCGTCTGAAAAATGCTCTCTATCCGACATTTCCTCTGTCCTCCGTCAATAATCTCTATGGCCTCTTTATGTGGGAATTCTGATGCTGCTTCGAAGCTTCTTCATAGTGGGTCTATTGCTGGTAGAAATTGAGCTTTATAGACTTTTTGCGTCGGGCTCATTTGTTACCCTGTAACTTCATCATTACACAGCTGTTACATAATCCTCCCAAATTTAATTTTTCAATTTTTATTTTTTTTTTCAAGAAAAGATTTTTTTAGCGTTTGACTGAATTTCTTGAATCAAATCACATCCCGCTCTCGCATCAAAGTCTCTGAGAAGCGAGTCCTTAGATACGTTTGCATTTCTCATTTCAAAGGATATTTTAAAGGACTTACTTAAGGATACTCAACAGTCTCGCGCCAGAAATGTCAACAGGTGCATTGTCTTTCCTGGCATCTGCCTTCGATGCCTCCAGTTCGTACTTTGCTTCGGCCGTTTCTTCTCTCGACCTTAATAAAATCCAAATCAGTCCAGCTACTGGCGCCCAGTCATCTAATGCCCTTTATGTAGACTTTACTCTTCCTAAGGGTGTAACTGTCCAGACTCTCATCTGGATCTATGCTGGTCTGGGTAAAGGCAGCTTCAGAAAAGCTCAAAAGAAGAAGAGAAAGAGATCTCTGACCACCACCGGAGGCAGTATCGATTCCTCTAATGGCGCTGATCTAGAGAACGCTTTGGTTGCTATTGGTACCAACAAGGGTGACATTATTCTTTTTTCGCCTGCGCAAGGTTCTATCGTTCTCACGCTCAACGGTGTTCACGCAGTTCCTGTCACATCCCTGGCCGTTGACAGCATAACCAACTCTAAGCTGTGGTCTTGTGATAATTCTGGACGGGTTGCGGAGTGGGATTTGACTCTTCAAAAATCTATTCGTTCTTTCGTTTTCAGTGAGCCCAATGTCAGCATTTTGCAACCAGTGAGCTCTCCGAATAACGGGCTCTTGATTGCTTCAAACGCTGTATACTTGGTTGATTCAAACAATCCAACTGCTATTCTCAAAACGTTTCCGAGTTTTGTTCACCAAACTTCCAACCTAATTTCTTCTAGCAATCCCGACATTTTCTTTGCTGCATCTCACAGCGAGCGTAATGTCGGCATGATCTCGTTTTCAAAAGAGAAAACAGTGGGGTTGCTAGTGGCTCAGTCAGACATCAAGCAACTGGTTGTCAACTCTGACAGTTCTGCTGTTTGCATTGTTACTGAAGATGGGTTTGTCGAAATCTTTGCAAATCCTTTGAGCTCAATCACAGACAAGCTTTCAATTACTTCAAAGACCAAGTCGAGGAAAGCCAAGGCAGTCTCCTCCATTCCATCCACAACTAGTATCAAACTTTTCCGACCAAGCGCTTCTCAAACAAAGCCTCTGGTGCAAATCCAGAACGCTTGGTTTCATGAAGACAACATTATAATTGTTTGGGCTGAGCATGGATCAGTTCCTGTTTTTGAGCAAATAAAGTGGAAAAATAGCACTGGCGAAGCCGTAACGCAACCTATCGAAATCACAAAAGCTGTAAGAGTTCTGTCTGGGCACCAGAGTGCATTGACAGATTCTGCAGCTGCTGTGAGGTATGAGGAGAGTCACGCGCTTGTCAAGAGTGGCGCAGACTTTTCCAAGCTAGAAGAAGCTCCAGTGCAAGACAACAGTGAAGATGAAGACGAAGATGGTACACTTGCTGATAGGCTAGATGCCCTTGAAGTAAGTGAGGCCAAGTCGAAAGAGGAGCCTGAGAACGTTACCAGCCTCTCGGTGCCAAAACCTCAGAAGACTCCCGACTCTTTTGCTCTTATCTTAGCCCAGGCCCTGAAAACTAATGATCACGTTCTTCTCGAAAGCTGTCTCTACAACAACAACGAGCTGTTTGTTCAGACATCTATCAAGAGGCTTGAATCTTCGCTTGCTGTTTCCCTACTGGAACGTTTGGCCGAGAGAATTGCACGTTCGCCAGGACGTACCACCGCCCTTACCATCTGGATAAAGTGGGTCATTATTATTCATGGTGGATACCTTGTATCGCTGCCTAATTTGACGAAATCTCTGTCATCACTTCATTCAACACTTGCCAACAAAATTGCCATGCTTCCTAGACTACTAGAACTGAATGGACGAGTCGAAATGCTAGGAACACAGGTACAACTGCGTCGTGAAATTCTAGGGCCTGTTGCTAATGTTAATGGCTCTGATGAGTCGGAAATTGACTCTGAGGTGGAGTATGTCGAGGATGCACATTTAATCGTCAACGGAGAGGATGACTTTAGTGATGATGAGGAAGAAGAGCAAGAGGACGTCTCCATGAATGGCACTACCAACAACGGTTTTGTTGAGCTGGAAGCTGGCGAGAGTTCTGATAACGAATCTGAGATGGAAGCAGAATACGAAGGCATAAGTGACGTTGAGGCCGAGGGTGTTGCTCCCCATATTTTAGAGTATGATTCAGACGAGATCAGTGAGGAGGAGCCCACTAAGAGAAGCCAACAGAAAAAGAACCGGTCTTACGGCGCGGCCCAGGGACGCAAGTATAACTAAATACAAATAGAACGGAATCAATCATTGCTGTTAAGTTTGTTGTATAGAAATGTATATGCTATTATAAAGAAGATACCAATCGAGCAATAGAAATAACAGTTAACTGTCTGTCTACCTGTGTATTTAAACAGAGCTCGTAAGATTGAACCAGGCGTGTCACAAATACAAATTTCTTCACTTTTAAGGTACGTAGAAGCCAGATCGCGACGACCGCCGGCATATCCGACGGAGAACACCGTTGCCGCATTAACTCTAACCAAGTTCCTTACATTTTGTATGGAAACAGTAAAAAATGTATAAAATTTTTCCATTTATTTTCTCACGGACTTTCTTCTTCTTCTACTTCTTCTTCTTCTTCTTCTTTTCCTTTTCTTCCTTGGTCTTTGTATCCCGCCCGGTCTTCCGTTTTTCAAGAACATCAGTTACTTCATATTCCATTTTGCGCTGAAGAAGAAATTCTCCCTCCCCCGAAAAAGAAGTAACCAAAATACATCTCTTTGTCACTTTCACCTTCGCAATCATAACTAGCATACTCTTCGCTACCTTTTCACTAGTCAAGCGTTATCACCATGTCTGTTGAAAAGCTCTACGTATCGTACAACGATGTTCACAAGCTCTGCCAGGAGGCGGCTGTAGAAATCAAGAAATACTCTCCTGATCTCATGATTGCAATTGGTAAGCAACTCTCCATGATCAAGTTATTACGTTCATTTACGTTCTCTGGATGTATCTAACCTGACCAGGCGGCGGTGGCTTCATTCCTGCTCGTATTTTGCGTACGTTTCTTAAGGAGACTGGCCATAAGAACATTCCTATCCAGGCTATTGGCCTCTCGCTTTACGAAGATCTTGGAACTACATCTACGCATGTCGAGACGGCTGGCTTGGAGGTTGTGCGAACCCAGTGGCTTGACTTTGGCACTTTGGCCAAGCACTCTGTGGATCTCATTGGTAAGACAATTTTGATTGTTGACGAGGTTGACGATACGAGAACTACTCTTCACTATGCTTTGTCTGAGTTGGAAAAGGATGTGCACGAACAGACTGTCAAGCTGGGTAGAGAGAACGAGGTTACAAAGTTCCTCATCTTTGTGTTGCACAACAAGAACAAGCCAAAGAGAGCTGAGCTTCCTAAGGATATGATAGACGAGGGCCGCTACATTGCTGCCCGCACCGTCGAGGATATCTGGATTGCCTATCCTTGGGAAGCCCGTGATATTGACGAGCACACTGCCAATGCAGCTGCCCAAGGGAACAACTAATAATACAATTTCCATAACATGTCATGAATAGATCTTGGATAAGAATAAAAGTACGGTATATTCACATTCATGATACAGGAAATAGACCTACAGTAACTACTGTAAATAACAGGCATGCATACTATTAGCGCTTTTCTTGCGCAACTAAGCGGTCCACCAGCTCTTCGATTTGCTGCTTGAACATAGACTTGATGTCTTCAACGTCAGCCCTAAGTTCCTGCACTTGCTCACTCTTTTCGCCTAACATCTCCAAAGCAGTTTGCTCGCGAATGCTCATTTCCTGGATCTTGTTTTCCATTTCCAGGATTTGTATGTTTTTTGCATTCAAAGCTTCTGTTTCCTGCATTAGTCTTGTAATATCCTTGACTGCTTCGTCTTTCGACGCTGTCATGCGTGTCAAGTCTACCTTAACATTTGAGAGCTCCGACTCAAGACTCCGTATAGTGCGGCTCATGCGGTTTACCAGCTGGATAGATGGGCCTGCTCCCACTGTCGAGACTGAATTATTGTCATACCGGCTGCTGGTCTCGTCGCCCCGTCGGTCTCTCCCTGCGTTCGCCGACACAGCTGACCTATTATCGCCTCCAAGCGGAAACGATTCGTAGTTCGTTGCGTACGGCGAAATAAAACTGTCTTCGTCTTCAGTATGCGTAGATAATTGATTATCATGTCCATTAACATCAAGAGTCAGCGAAAACGCAGACGAAGAATTACTGACAGAGTTATCCATAGCTTGAGGACTGTGAAAAGATGATAAACTGGTTTTGCTTGACATGCGGCGGCCATTGATTCCGGGAGTGGGTGTTCTATTACCGAACGGTTCATCAGGGTTGAATCGTTGCGAGAATGGAGACGAGCTACCAGACCTAGGGAGAGGATCTGCGAGAAACGGGTCTTGGCCATTTATTGACTTTTTGCGATCAACGAGCGAAGGCCTTGTAGGTTGCTGATGATGCTGGTGCTGGTGCTGATGGAGATGGTGCTGGTTTTGCTGTTGTTGCTGTTGTTGCTGTTGCTGTTGTTGCTGCAAAGCTTCAATGGACACCTTTAGCTTTTCCTCAACACTGGTCAGCTTTTTCTCAAATTCATCTTTTTGCCTCTCAGCTAAGTTTTCTAGCTCTATAACTAACAATTTGCTATCAGACAGCTCTTTTGTAGTTTGTGCATGAGTGTTTTGTAGTTTGGAAAGTTGTGACTTTAGTTCTTCCAGCTGATCGTTCAATACCTCGTTTTCGCTAGTCAAAACTTTGACACTTTCCGATAAAGCCTTGACCTTTTTGCGAAGGTATGCCTCGCGGGATGCATTATCATCTGCTTCTTGCTCGAGGTTTGCAATACGACTTTGAAGACTAGACTCGATTCCACTCCAGTTTTCAGTCGCAATATCATGTTGTGCCTGAAGAACTTCTACCTGCCGCAACAGTGTGACGTGATTTTCTCCTGAACTACTGCTGGTAAGCTCTTCAGATTTGGCTCTAAAATGTTCCACCTGGGATTCCAAATTCTAAATAAATTAGCGTAGTTCATAAAATTTTCAGAATAACTCACTCTGATGTTGTTAGAAAAGCTCACCATGGAGTCATGTCCTCTTTCAATCTCGGCTTTCAGTCTTGACTCGAGCTCAGCAACTTCGCTGCTACGCTGCTTTTTACAAACACTCAGCTCTAACTCTATCTGTGCAAGATGTGATTGAAGCTCAGATGACCGCGCTTTTTCTTGTTCCAACTGCTTGGATTCAGCTACTAAATTAACCTCATTGCTCTTTTCCCGAAGGATGAGAACATCGTTTTCAAGGGCTGATATTTTGAGCTTAAAAAGTTAGTCTCTTCAAACGCATTTAGAAAAAATTACTTACTAAATTAGTTTGCTTCTCTTTCTTCAGGGCATCGTTCTCATTTTCGGCCTTGGCGCGAGCTTTGGTAACTTCATTAAGACGTTTTTCTGCATCTTGCAAAGATGCCTGAAACGATTTTGCTTGCAAAGCGTCTCTCTCGGCAATCTCTTGCCTCCGTTGAGCTTCCTGCAAAATGCGATCATGGTCACGCTCTTTTGCTCTCAGAGCCTTGATGGCGTTCATGTGTTTTAGCTCGTTGCGAGACAGCATTTGACCTTCTTCCAGAAGCAGCGCTACTTGCTCCTCTTTTTCTGCCAGTTTGCGCTCGATACCACTGCTAGATTGCTTGTCTTTCATGGCTCTCTGTGCCTCTTCTCGCGCAAGGAATTTGAGTTTTGATTTAAGAGAATCAATAGTTTCTTGGGCTTTGAGAAGTTCGGCCGAAGATGAAGAGTTCTGCGGCTGGTTTGGCGAAAAATGGTCTAGTTGTTCTTCAAGCTTGGATCTTATTTCACCTTCTGGAATGGATTTAACAAGCAGTTTCATAGCCTCGAGACCGTGAGTATGAGCAGAGACTTCATTTATAGGTTCTTTCAAGCTTTCTGCTGTCTCTGCTGTTTCAGCTATTTCGGCCGTTTTTGCCGTTTCTGATTTTTCTGCTTGTTCCAATGTAGATGGCGGCTTCAGTTCCGTTGCAGGCCTCTTTGAATCTATTGAAACTCTCGGCGAGGAGCTAGGGCTCTCTGCGGCTGGTGAAACAGTTCTGGTGCTACCCGAAGGCGAATTGATAGAAGGAGAGCTTCTACCTCCTAGCGCCATTGCAAGTCTTTCTTGCATGGAGAGTCGCCCAGAACCCGGTCTAGATGTAGCCTGAACTGGCTGGGGTGCTTGAATTCTAATGTCAGAGGTCGGAGGTTCTTCAGATACTACCTCGTGTAGTTTGCCCCCACTTGGGCTCCCTAATTCCGAAGTTGAAGTCTCTAAAATAACCTTGTCAAGGGTCTGCTCAACATTAGCAACAGCACGCTTGATATAGCGAGACCATTGACCTCCCGCAGAAGACACCATTTTCGTAACCGGCGCCGTCTTGTTTTGTGTGTGTTTTGCTTGTTTTTTCAACTGGGCTGGTGAAGGTATTGCAGAAACCGGCGCGGCTTGGTGATTTGAAGAGGCATCTAATTTTGAGTTTTCTGAAGGGGAGGAAGTTTCACGAAGAGTGGCTTCTGCTTCAGCAGGTGCTATTTCCTCTGATACTTCTTTTGGCTCTCCATCAGTAGACCCCTCCAACGAGTCAGAGCTTAGAGTATAGGTAGGCTGATGCTCAGAATTCAAAATACCTGTACCTTTACTTGTAGTAGTCGGAGAAACTGCCTGAATCTCATTGCCAGTTATTTCAATGTAAGGTACTGGTAGATTTGAATCGTTGGTTTTAACAGTCGTTTTAGGGGAATCATTGCTTGAATCATCTAATTCATACGATGCAGCATTAAAGCCAGGCTTTGAAGTGCCGACGATAGACTCCGCTGAACGCTCATCTGTAGCTGTATTATCAGAGCCAAATTTAGCTTTGGTACTCTTCGGCGCACCATGAACAGCCTCATGAGCTTTCACCGGTAGCCCCGCCAGCTCTTCTGTATCATTGCTAGCACTGGTGGCCGTATCGGAATTATCAGCACTATTTTCAAGAGCAGTTGAATCGACAGGGTTATCAAAGCCCTCGATTTGAACCTCCCTGGCAGCCATCAGAAATACCGAAATCAGCAGCTGGTCTAATAGAACTGGATATGTCCGTCTGCTGGCAGAATTTAGAGGTCTTAGATGGTGAAGAAGAGGAAATGAAGTGAATCAAAGTTGAAGCTGCTTTAGACGAAGATGAAGCCGCTACGGAGTTGAATTCGAAACCTTTTGCTTACGTTTACACTTTTTCGTGTGCGTGCCTCAAAGTAAGCACTTACCTATCATATATAAGTCTGTTAGAAATGAATAAAATTCCCAGCCATGTTCAAAGCCGTGCTAGACTGGCGACTAGCTATGATACGAAAGCTCTTCCAAAAGCTGAAGCCTGTAGCAAAAAGTTTGAAGTCACATTATGGTCATGTTCATGTCCAAGGCATTTCCACTTGATATGCTAATTGGTGCGCGCACTGTACGCTTATTTTGCAGCTCGGTTCCGGCATTCAGGATGCCTAAGCCGAACGTTATAACTTTTGATGCGTTTGGCACTCTATATACACCTCGAAGCACCATACAAGATATGTATTCTTCTCTGGTGAAAGAGCATTGCGGAATAGATGTTCCAGCAGAGACTTTGCGGGCCAGTTTTCCGAAAGCCGTGAAACAAATGAGATTGGAGCACCCACACTACGGAAAGCATACGTTTAGTGGTGAACAAGACTACTTGCTAGAATGGTGGTCTGGAGTGATTCAGAAAACCTTTGCGCCTGTAGAACTGTCTCGTGAGACTACAACAATGCTTTACAACTACTTCAACTCAGCCGAAGCCTACACAGTATTTGCGGACGTAATGCCTCTTCTCGAAGCCTTGAAAACAGATGGCATCACAATGGCAATAATCAGCAATTCGGACTCCCGCACTTTGGATGTTCTTAAAAATTTGGACCTTTACAAATATTTCGAAGGTGGCGTTTTTCTGTCGTCCGATACAGGATTCGAAAAGCCAGATCTGAGAGTGTTTGAACATGTAAAGGCTGTGCTCAGTATAAGAGGGCTAGCTACTGAAAATCTGTGGCATGTTGGCGACGAAGAGGATAAGGACTGCAAAGCAGCGGCTCTCGCTGATGGGTGGAAAGGGATTTTGATTAACAGGACAAGAGGCCTTGTGCCTGCCTTTTTTCAGGATCCTAATGATCAGCTGGTCGTGCATGATTTGCAAGATATCTGGAAGCTGTACGCTTAGAGTTTCGCAATATCTACAGCATCACCATCGCTAACGTCAACATCGCCAACATCACTATGAGTATTACAGCTCAACCTGCAATGGCCGTTGGACGAGGCGCAGGACTTGGGCGTCTCTTTTTAGCGAGACTAGCCACTTAAGCCACATGCCCGATTAGTCACACTCTGGACCTATCGCGAAAACGTATAAAAAGCTAGCTTTTGGCTGCTTTTCTTTGTGAATTCTTTCTTTCACCGCGAATCTTTATTCAAACCTTTACTCAACATCTACCTTCAGGCTCGACTATCAGAATTCAAAACACCAAAAACACACAATGGCTTGTCAATGCGGAACTAAATGCACAGGTTGCACTGGCACTTGCACTTGCTCTGGATCTTCCAGCTGCACTAAATAAGCTGCTACAAGATGCAGATAGAGTAAGAATGAATACCGAATCCCACGAAAAGTATGTCTAACGTTCTCAGTAAAAGGCAACTTGTTGTGCTCGAGTTATTCTATATCCGTAGCTCTTTATTTTACCTCATGAAAGAAAAAAAAACACTTTTGCTAGTCAAATATTTGAATGAAGTCCCTTGAATCGTAGGCCTCAAACTCTCTTGCAATTGCAGTTTCAAACGTCCTAATTTGCATTATACATGGTATACAGTACAATTTTTCTTCTAACCGAGAAGTACTTCCCATCCCCACTCGTGCATCACTACGCTCCAGTGACTCCAGCCCTTGATTCCGTCGTCGAACCGTGCTGCATTAGAGTTCGCATGCCCAAAAGCCTGCGACACCGCCATTGATATTGACGAAGCTATGTCCTTAGAACTTCTTCTAGCCATTTGCGGTTGCCCCTCAGAAGCAGATATCCCGTCTCCGCCACTCATGTCAACCGTGCTCTGGTCACGCTGCTGTATGTCCTTTCGCATCCAAACTTCCTTCACCACTTCAATAGTGCAGTTGATGTTACCAATGTGCATTCGTTGGTCAAGAATGTGCCAGCGGTTTGTCACCCAGTCTCGTTCCTCTCCTGGCTCAGCCTCGCAGCCGGCTACAAGCAACGGGAAAATGTGAATGATGCACGTACGTGAAGACGTAGGAATTGAGGCAAGCAGCATCATGACTTTCTCAGCAAGTTCGTGGCTGCTTAGCGACGGAACTTCGGGAACTGCCTGATGGAGGTATAATAGCGCAGCGTAGCGATATGCTTCGGCTGTGGAGAGACACGAGTTTAAGTCCCAGCTAGGATCTTCTACTATCGTCATACGAGAGGACAGCGTAGGGCCCCACATTTCAAGCTGTCTTTTCAACTCGACAGCCTCGCTGACTATCGTAAGGGTGTTTTTAGATGAGCGCCGAACTTTGTGGACCAGTGTGGCAACGCGGCCAATCAATGGAAAAAGCGTTTGAGCACATCCCATGAGCGGGTCGATTTCTTCACCCTGTCCCATAAACAAAAACCCTTTCAATTCCCTAGATGTGCTAGAAGAACGCCGGTGACGCTGGCGGGGTTTCCGGTGCGTGCTTCCTTCTGTTGGAACACTACCAGGTTCGCTGTTGTAGGTTTGCTCAGATGAAGTGCTTACTGGAGACAAGTCGTCTCCCATGGTTTCAAAAAACGAGGCCAGTTCCACGATTCCCTCCACAGGGGGCTTGCCTGCCCTTTGCGGGCCTATCATATGCGCACGATTTGACTGTTCCAGCAACTGCCCCTTACTTTCCTCAACTTGTGCTGAATCTGACCCGTCATCGTCAGAATCACTTACCTCTACCAAGGACTTCTCTTCAACGGCATCAGAAGTAAGCCGAGACACAACGTCTAAATATAACCACGAGTTAAACAAAAACTGAAGCCAATCAGGCAGCCGGGTTCCACGGTGTTTGGGAATGAGCTTTTTGAGCATGGCAGAGGCGCCTCTGATATGAGCAATACCAGTGGAGATGTGCCGGTCCCAAGTCTCCGCCAATGCCAAGGCTAGAGTAGTTGCAAGCGCGATGTCTAGAGGAATAGTTTTGTTACTGAGGCCAATTGCTAGCAGGTTGAAGCTCTCTTTCATGTAGCTCATGGCAACTTCGCGGCACTCTTTGTCGTTTTTGGCGTTGTGAAACTTTGTCATGGCCGCGATAGCGTTGTACAAGGCTCCGTGCTCGAGAGCCAAAGGCCACACAATAGATCGCCAGGGGTTCTCGTTAGGCCCATCTTTAATTGACAGAATGCCGCAAGTGTTGCGATCAAATAGTTTGTAAATGATATCGTGTGAGTCGATGGGGTTGCGCAATAAAGGATCCGGCATGTTGTTGATTTCTATACGATTCAATAAGTCTTGTAAAGCAAGGGAGTTAGAAGAGGCTGGCGAGTTGGGCGAGGCTGTGGTAGTGGCTGGCTGTGAGTGGTTAAAAAGAGAAACCGCGTTCCGGGTGATGTCATGTCGTTCTTCTCCCTCAGCCGTCTGGCTGCCTGAGCGGGACATGTTCCTGGCGTCCAGCGTACTCAAAAAGCCAAAGCTTTCCCACTCCGCCATTGAAGGGTTGACCAAGTAGGCAAAGTTGGGAGAGAGAGATGGAGACTTCATCCGATGGGTGGCTAGTGCGGTGGCTTGTATATCGGGGGACGGTGGCATGTGGCGCCCAGGGGATACCAGAGATGAAGAGCTAGGGGACGGAGAGAGTGATTGCGGCAAGGATTTGATCATGACAGTAGACGGCGAGGGAGGCCTGTTGTTACTGGACTCAAAGCTGGCATGTGAGGTATAATTGGGCGGTTTGGAATCTACCGAGAGCTCTGTTTTAATTGCAACGTCCTCATAAGTTGCAACTTTTTGCTGCTGTTGTTGTTGCTGCTTCTGCTTCTGCTTCTGCTGCTGTTGATGTTGATGCTGTTCTTGTTGATGTTGCTGTTGTTCTTGTATGGTTCCAGTTGAAGACACTAGTGCAGCTTGGATAAGCCCGTTCAGATCTGTTCCCCTGGGCGAGTTGGTGGTTGGGCCAGAGCCTATAATTGACTGAAGACCTTTGATGTTTTCTCCCGCGGACTGCTGTAGGGACGTCTTGGAGACTTTTTGATCTTTGCTAACAATGGCGCCGTCTTCGAAGAAGCGCCACTTGAAGTTCTTTGCGTAGCCTTCGCACTGCACATTGCGCTTAGCACAGAGCTGACAGGTTGGTTTTGCCTCGTCGCATTTAAGTCTGCGCTTCTTGCAAGTGATACAGCCTAAGCGAGACTTGGTGAACTTTTTCTTAGTGCGGTCTTTTGTAGCATCCATTGAGTTCGATGAATACTGGATATGCTTCAGTATATATGCTTCAAGGCTTTCGAAACCTGAGATATGTGGTAAAGGCAGAAAACAGAGAAGCGAAATCCATTTCTGCTAATTTCATTCGATTTGAAAGCAAAAATCAAAAAATCTAAAAACGGAGACGTCCCTGAAGCTGAATTTGACAAAACAAAAAAAAAAGAAACACTGCGATTATGCACTAACGCTTATCGTAACGCTTATCACTAAATGCTGAGTCATTAGGGCAAGGTTAAGGTTAAGGGCGTCTCAGCCGCGCAGGCCTAACCCCGGAGAAGTGACTCAAAGGTTTCGACGAAAACTTTGAAATTTCAGCAAAACCTCAATCGTCGCCAGCTTTGCTCTTCACATTACCCTAGCCTAACTGAATTCACAGGCTCCTATTTCAACTAAAGTGCATTGCTATTATTGCCCGCATAGACTACATTCCTAATGACCATCTTGGAAAATCCAACCACCTCAGGGCTCACAGAGTACTCTACCCAAACGCCCATCCCAGGATCACCCGCCGATACAGACATCTCCAATCTCCAGCCTGCCAGCAAGTATCCCGCTATAAACCCTTCATTTCTGCTCCCGGATGGGACGCCAGACTATCTCAAGCTCATCCTCACATCTCGCGTCTATGATGTTTGCAAAGAAACGCCGCTGACACCCGCTGTCAATATTTCACAAAAGCTCAACTCCAACATTCTGCTAAAGCGAGAAGATTTGCAGCCGGTATTCAGCTTCAAACTGCGTGGTGCGTACAACATGATTTCACAGCTGCCCAAAGAAGAGCGCTGGAAGGGAGTTATAGCCTGCTCTGCAGGAAACCATGCTCAAGGTGTGGCTTACTCGGCTCAACACCTTAATATTCCTGCTACTATTGTTATGCCAATTCCTACGCCGTCCATAAAGTTTCAGAACGTGGCCAGGATGGGGTCAAAAGTGGTGCTATTCGGCGAAGATTTTGATTCTGCTAAAGCCGAGTGCGCCAGGCTTTGCAAGCAACACGGACTGACTAACATTCCTCCTTTCGACAACCCGTACGTTATCGCAGGCCAAGGAACTGTCGCGAAAGAGATTCTCAGTCAGTGGAATATTCACGAACTGAAAGCTGTTTTTGTCGCAATTGGTGGTGGTGGCCTTATTGCAGGCATTGGAGCTTACATCAAGCGTATTGCACCACACATCAAAATCATTGGTGTTGAGACTTATGATGCTGATGCCATGAAGCAGTCACTTGCCAAGGGATCTCGCGTTACTCTCAAAGATGTTGGTTTGTTTAGTGATGGAACTGCTGTCAAAATTACTGGTGAGGAAACATTTCGTATTTGTCAGGAAGTTGTCGATGAAGTTCTCTTAGTTTCCACTGACGAGTTATGCGCTGCTATCAAGGATGTGTTCAACGACACTCGATCCATTGTTGAGCCTGCCGGTGCATTGTCTGTTGCCGGTGCGAAAAAGTATATTGCGTCACATCCTGAAATGGACCACACGGAAAGTGCATATGTGTGCATTTTATCAGGTGCAAACATGAACTTTGACCGACTGCGTTTCGTTTCTGAGCGGTCTACTCTGGGTGAAGGCTCAGAGGGATTTTTTGTCATTACCATTCCTGAAAAAGTCGGCTCATTCGAGGCTGTCATCAAGCTGCTAAACCCTAGAGCCATCACTGAGTTCAGTTATAGATTTGAAAAAAATTCGGAGGTGGCAAACATTTACATCTCTTTCTCATTGCAAGACCGCAAGACCGAGGTTCCTGAGATTATAGAGGCTTTTGCTGAGCGTGGCTGCAGATGCTTGGATATCAGTGATGACGAGTTTGCTAAGACTCACGCACGTTACTTGGTGGGCGGAAGAGTGCCTGTTGAGCACGAGCGCGTCATACGCTTTGAGTTTCCTGAACGCCCAGGTGCTCTTTTTAAGTTTCTCCAAGGAGTCCAAGGCAAATGGAATATTACATTGTTCCACTACCGCAATCACGGTGCTGATATTGCCAAAGTGCTTGCTGCCATTCAGGTACCTCCTGCCGAAGACGACTTGTTTCAGCAATTTCTTACAAAGCTTGGCTATCCATATCACGAAGAAACTGATAATGAAGTATATAAGCTTTTTCTCAAAGGTTAAGTAAATGATTTATGAACTAAATACATCTACCTCCATCCACTTCCAAGTCCACTCCTGTAATAAACTTGGCTTCATCACTGGCTAAGAATGCGGTAGCATTAGCAATGTCGCTGGTCAACGAAAGCCTACCGAGAGGGATTGTTGCGATGAACTCCTTGCGCTTTTCAGGAGTATCAGCGCCCATAAAATGGCCCAGCAACGGTGTGTCGCAAGCTACCGGGCATATGCAGTTGAATCTGATGTTATGAGGGCCATACTCAGCGGCCATAGATTTCGATGCCGTAGACACAGCGCCTTTCGTGGCATTGTACCAAGTCAAGCCTGGACGAGGCCTAAGCGCTGCCGTAGAAGAGATTTGTATGAACGTGCCTCCTGAGCCTTGCTCCAAAAAATATGGTACAATGGCTGCAAAAGACAGATAGATTCCCTTAACATTGACATTGAATACCGTGTCAAATTCTTCGGGGGTGACTTCCATGGTAGGCTTGTTGCGGTAAGTTGTGCCTGCGTTATTGACCACGATGTGCAGAGCACCGAACGTCTTAAGAGTGACATCAAGAACCTTGACCCAGTCTTCTTTCAAGGTAACATTAGCTTTGACGAACTTAACGCTACCCTTCGCAAATTTGGCCTCTGTTGCAATACCATTTTCCTCCGAGATATCGGTAACAACGACCTTTGCTCCTTCTTTGACGAACTTTTCAGTGATGCTCAGACCGAACCCCGAGGCCCCTCCAGTAACAATAGCAACTTTTCCTCTTAGAGTCATATTGCTTTGATGATGGACTTGGGAATACCAGACTGGGAACTTCATGTGTTTATATAGACATCGTAAACGCTGAATTCCTTTCAGGATATGTCCTTTACTTCAAGCAAAGCCTTGTCGCGTTCCGAAGTTTAGGAGGGGGTTTCTTAAAAAACTACCAAAAATCTCCGAACTAGGGTAAAAATAAGCCTCACACTTCATAGCACTTCCTGTGACATATTATGCGGGGAAAACCTTAAATTTGCCCACGAAAAAAGCCACCGCTCGCGAGGCTCATAATCCAATGCCATGAAATAGCGGGAAATGGATTAGCCCAGTAATTTACAAACAGCGATATCGGGGGATGTCCATGGCCTTTAGCTATAAAAACACGGAAGTTCCCTTAGTTTCAGCAAACATCAAAAATGACCAAGACGTACAAGATCCTCGTTCTTCCCGGTGACCATGTGGGCCCCGAGGTAGTCGCAGAGGCAGTCAAGGTCCTCCACGCGGTTGCCGAAGTAGACAAATCACTTAAGTTTGACTTCTCATACGACATTTTTGGCGGCGCATCGATTGACAAGCATGGAGAAGCCATAACGGACGCCGTCATTGCCAAAGCCAAAGCCAGCGACTCAGTCCTATTTGGTGCGGTAGGCGGGCCAAAGTGGGGCACAGGAAGTGTGAGACCAGAGGAGGGTGTGCTTCGTCTGCGCAGAGAGCTGAACTGCTGGGCCAACATCCGGCCATGCAGATTTCCCTCAGACAGTTTGGTGTCACGGTCTGTCATAAAGGAAAATGTCGTCAGAGGCACAGACTTCATTGTGCTCCGTGAAAACTGCGGTGGAGCATACTTTGGTGCCAAAGTTGAGCGTGAGGATTTCGCTTCAGACTCGTGGGAATATTCCAAGCCTGAAATTCAGCGAATAGCGCGCATGGCGGCCTATTTGGCCAAACAGCAATACCCAGCTAACCCCAAAGTATTCTCGCTGGACAAAGCCAACGTCCTGGCCGTTTCAAGGTTGTGGCGGAACGTGGTGCAAGAAGTGTTTGACACTGAATTCCCGAGTGTCAAGCTCGTGCACCAGCTGGCCGACAGTGCCGCTATGATCATGATAGCAAAGCCCACATCGCTGAACGGCGTGCTTTTGTGCGACAATACGTTTGGAGATGTTCTCTCAGACGAAGCCGCAGTAATTCCTGGGTCACTAGGTCTTTTGCCCTCAGCCTCACTCGCGTCAGTTCCCGGGACATCCGTGGAAACTGCGCCTGGTCTGTACGAGCCAAGTCATGGGTCTGCTCCAGACCTACCTGCCGGCGCCGTTAACCCTGTGGCTACTATTCTGAGTGCAGCCCTGATGCTTAGATACACCTGCAACAACGAGAAAGCCGCTGCTGCCGTAGAGCAAGCCGTACGAACGGTGTTGGACGATGTGGTGTCAGGCGGAATGGAGATAAGAACAGGAGATCTTGGAGGTTCAGCAACAACTAAGGACGTAGGCGACGCAGTAGTTGCAGCTCTGAAGAAAACCCCAGTCTATAGTTCATAGCAGTCCATCAGCAGCATAATGATTCATAGCGGCGTATAATTTAATGGTCCCTATACAGCTTGGTTCGTAGTTCGGCTCGTATTAAATAGTATTCGCGTGGTTAGGGTAATGTACAGCCACTCATTTACGCCATCTCGTACGGAATTTCCTCCTTTTCCAGCTTCTCCCTCTTTCTTCCCTATACACAAACCAGCAAGTCCTTTTCCACCATGTCCAAGTCCATCGTGAGGTCCATCAAAAATGTCGCCAATGGCTATACTGTAGCCCAGGTCAAAGTGCGAAATGGTAAGTGCTTTGACAATTCAAGTCTAATTCTAACATGTCGCTAGCTACCAGTAATGACCTTGTTGGACCTACTTCCTACGAAATGGAGGAAATTTCGGCCTTGACACACGAACAGTGAGTATCGGACATAGTTCACTGAAGTTTGCAGCTAACGCTAGTAGCCATGAGCTCATTGAGGTAATGCATATGGTCAACCAACGTCTCAATGATAAAGGAAAAAACTGGAGACACGTCCACAAGGTGAGTAAATAGCAGTTTGACATTAATCGTACGGTTCCAAGTTAACAAAGTAGTCTCTCACCCTTCTGGACTACCTGGTACACCACGGGTCTGAGTCGGTGGTGCTATGGAGCAAGGATAACATCTATATTATCAAAACTCTACGAGAATTCCAGTATATTGATGAGGGTGGTCGTGACCAAGGAGCCAGTATCAGGTCCAAAGCTAAAGCCCTGACAGAGTTGCTACAAGACGATGACCGTTTACGCCGAGAAAGATTGTCACAAAAGAAGTCGCGACGTAGGTCTGACCGCCCTACTGATGATGAGCTTTACGAAGGCAGTAGAAGACGTGGATCAGCGGCAAATGGAAGGTCTTCACGTAACCGAGCAGATGGTAGTGAAGAAGACGAACTGCAGCGGGCTCTGGAGGAAAGTCGGCGCAGTGCAGCCGATGATGAGCTGCGCAGGCAACAGGGCGAGACAGATGACGACGATTTACGGAAAGCAATAATGCTCAGCAAAGAAGAAGATCAGCAGCGATATGATACTAGCAACGACTTGTTTGCCCCCACCACGACTAGCCAGCCCAACCTCATTGATATTTCCAACCCACAACCACCTCTTCAGATTCAGTATACACAGCAGCCAATTTATGTCCAGCAACAACCCCAAGTTGATTTGTTTGGCTCTTTCCAGCAACCTGTCACTACTGGCTACGTTGAAAATATGTATGCTACAGGCCAAAATTACACTGGCTTTCCCAACCATAGCCAGAATGGCTATAACCAACAGGCTTTGCAATTGCAGCAAACCCAGCAAGTCCAACCGTCGTTCTTCAATCCTGAGCCAGTCCAACAAGCACCATTGCAGCCGCTAAAAACCGGCTCAAATAATCCGTTTGCGCAGCTATCAAAGCCAGCTGCATCGTACGACCATGATTCTCTTAGTCAATTGCAATATCAGCAACAGCAGCAGCAATATCAGCAGCAGGCACAGCAACAGGCACAGCAACAGCAGTCCCTTTTTTCTCTGTCCACTCAACCTCAGCCCGCTGCTCCACAAAAACCCTCCTTCACTGGGCAGTCGTCTGCTCATCTTGATGAGCTAAACACTATGCTTGCGACTGGCGAAGGCCTAGACACATACGGTAACACGGGCGACGTGCGTATCCCTGCTCAACACACGCGCACAGGGTTTATAAACTCGCAGCTCACGGGTGGAGGTCAAAGAAACAACAGCTCCACTAATAACCCCTTTGTGGGTCAACAGTATACTGGTGTGGTTACTACGAACCCGATCCAGCCGGCATTCACGGGCTACGGATTTGGAAACGCCCAGCAGAGTCAACAGTCATACCAGCAATCATTCCAGCCGCAACAGCAACAGCAACAACAACAAGGTCACCGAAACAACCAGAGCCTAATTGACATTTAGAATAATTATTGTCCTTTTTATTACTCGGCTCGAGCTCTGACGCTTGTTAATGAAATAGATGCTTTTAGTTTGTTTGTCTCTTGCTCTTCAAATGTTCCTTCCCTACGTAACCTGTTTCTCAGTTCTTGTGCTATTGGTTTCAAGATTGAATAATCAGAATTTTTTATCTAGGATAATTCCAGTAGTAGATGTTGTATTTTGTTCATCCATGAGACCGCCTGCGTAACTCGATAATTAACTGAGGCGGCGGATAATTACACTGCCATGCGACGACGACAGTGAAGCCAATTCGACCACTGAGTTCCCGCTTGACAACGAATAATTGCTGTACTGTGTTGTTTCCGTGCGCTGCAAGTGTGCAGCCGATCCCGAAGGAGATACGGTGTGCCCATGTCTAAACCGAGATAAGAACCTTCGTGAAGAAGAATTAGTTGTTCTTGTTGTTATCCGTGAAACGGAGTGAGGCTGTGGTTGTTGCGTAGTAGTTGTAGCAGTTGTGGTAGTAGGATTGGAGTAACGGTAATAAGAAGGTGGAAGGTTGTCAATTTCAAGTAACGCTGAGGGATGAGACGAGCCAGCCGTAATTGCTGGAGAAATGGACAAGTTCGGGTCATATCTGGATGTAGTGTGTCGCACGACGGACGAAAGCGAGTTAAGATCAGATAGAGAGGGCTGATGGACTACTAAAGAGGGAAGCTTTTCTGAGCCTCCCGGGTACTGGCTGCTCACGCCTGCTCCACGAGAAGATGCGGTGGTGATGCGTGAGAGGTGTGCCATGGAGTCTACAAAAGCGTCTTGTGGTGTCGAAGACGATCCGAAGGCTGAGGGTTGCAAGTAGGCCGGGTTCCATTGGATTGCGTTGGGATTGGTTATAGTTCCGGCAATCGAGTTGAGATTGTAGTCTAAAAACCCAGTACCACTACCACTCGTGCTTGTTCCGGCAAGGGGCATTTGGTGTCTTGATCGGGCGTCAGACGAATAAACCGAGTTGCTCCGCGACGGCGATGCCCAAGACGCTGTGTTTGAGGGCATCAGCTGTTGTTGTTGTTGCTGCTGCTGATGTTGCTGCTGTAAATAGTCGGACCCGAAATCGTCCAGGTCTCTCGTCGGCTCTCGCATCGACACGAGCAGTTTCCGGCATGACTCCATGTACATGTCAAACTGTAACTCGGTCAGCAGGTTGCCTGAAAAGCGTGCGTATTCGTACTGTATAAGAAAGTCGTCGATTATAGACGGCATGGGCAACATCCCGTAAGATTGCAAGAACCCAAGATACTCCCGTAGCGGCATACCTATAGGGCGTGCAAACGAACTATGTAACGCAGAGGCCTTGGACTCAATCATGGATGAACTAACAACCACGACGTCCTCATAAGGGGTGTCTACTAGCCGGCCGCCCTCGCTGATGGTAGGCGGCATCATGCCAGCATGCGAAACTTGGCCTTGCGGAGGGCGCACTGCAATAGAGAGGTCTTGGCATCGCTTGAGCTCTGTCTCAATAACGTTGACACAGCTTTTGGCCATAGCCGGATACTGAGCCACATAGTAACCATGCGGAACGGCGTTCAGGGCTCTTCGGGTTGACACCAAGCGCGCAATGTAGATTGCCAGGGCTATGATTCCAGACAAGGCATATGCACCAAGAATTATGACCGCGTTCCAAACCTGCCCAGTACTCTGCGACTGAATGATTGTATCCACGGGGGTTGCCACAATAAACAGGAGCAGGCACAACAGTGAGAACGCCAAGGATATATAGTACAGAATGGATAGCGCTTCAGCGTCGGCAAGTCGCGAAATGAGCTTGATGCCCCGTTCGCGGGCGGACAGCGAAGAGGTGGACTGGGCGGGAGCTCTGAGCGGGTGCCGCCGCCGCTTGGATCTAGTAGGTGCGATTGCAGTAGACCTGCCAGCTGTGACAGAAGGAGCTATTGAGACGTTCTGAAAACTCACGCGCCGCGGTATGTCCATTATGGATTTTCTAGTGTGTAGGGGCTCCATAGCGGACCATGCTAAATGAGTAAATGCGAAGCTTGAGCAAGGATGCAATGTTGAGTATCAATGAGGGTTTATTCAGAAATGGGCATGTGAATCCAAATAATTTTATTATTTATGACATTACTTAAACATGATATTTACTTCCACTTCAAATAAAACAAGACAAAAAGGTTGCATTAGCGGTTTTGAAGCTCATAATTGTTAGTAGGCAGCGCAGTGTATCTGCTGTTTTTCATGGTCCGGCTTCTAGTCTTGAGTTTGAGCTTTTTCCAGGTCCTGTTGTCCTTGAACATGTAGTTGATCATGGCGTACCCGCACACGAAAACAACAATGATTGTGGGAATGGTGAGTGCCACGTAAAGAGCTGAGTTGTTGTTGTTGTCGTTCAGCTTGAGCTTCTTGAGCTTCTTTTGCTTTATGGGCCAGCGGCGCAGAATAAGCATAGTTCCGTTGGTTAGATTGAAGTCTTCGTCGGCTACATCATCCGGCTGAATAGACAAAACAACGTCTTGAACGGCCTGGTCTAGCAAATCCTCGGGGGTGATTTCCAGAGGGTACACACCGTCCAAGTTATCGATCCAATCAGTCGTGAAAAAAGCATCCTCTTCAGGGCTGTTGGCATCTCTCTTATCGAGGCCGCCATTCTTGCCCCGTTCTATGTATGCCATGTGTAATCGGACCCTCTTGGCGTCAGGGAAGTAACGCGTATACCAAGTAATCCAGTGAGTCTCACCCACAATAATGCCAGTATCATGACTGGGCGAGCAGAAAGGTTTTTGGATTTCCTTCTGGCCATTCACCTTTTTCTTGAAATACCGATCAGGGGTGCAGCGCATGATAGGGTTGAGACTTCTGTCTTCCTTGTTAGGTTCAGGCACGTACTTGACGTCTTCGTGCATCTGGCCAGAGCCCTTGTGCTCCTTGATGATTTCGCCAAGGGAAATAGTAGAAGTGACGGGCACATCAAACCAGTTGCCGTAGTCTGGGCTAGCATTCTTAGTTATACCATCCTTGATATTTGGCACTATGGTCTTGAGGAACCCATTTGGGTGCACACTGAGCCAAGGGACAGGTGTCTTGACATCCTTAGGCTTTGCGCTGAATGTGACACCGCCAAATATAGTAGGCGTGACAAGCTCGACCTTGGAAGAAACAGTTCGCAGCCACGGCGAGGGCGTCGATAGAGACTTTGTGGTAGCAGCGGGAATGACCTTACGCTTTACGAGCTCTGTCGGTCCGACTATCGATGTCGGAGTGGGATCAGAGGTATATATGGCTGCGGGTGTTGCGCGTGCCTCGACGACAACGGCAGTCTGCTCGGAGACAGCGGCTGCACCGGCCAGGGCGGCGAGGCAAGAAAAAAGCAGAACGCGGGAAGGCAGCATGAGTGCGATGTATTTGCCCTATAAACGGTGTCCTTAAGCTGTATACATGAATTGGGCAGGAAGAGGAAATTTGGCAAGGAGAAATTTGGCAACAAGATTGAAAGCGTGTAAAAATATTCACGCAAGCAGCATTGGTCGGATTTTACCCACGTACAAGATTCCATAATTTTTGGGCCTTTCCTAAACAGAAAAATAGATTTACTAAACAATTAATTTTTTGAATGAAATGAAGATAAGTATTGGATAAGTACATATGAAAAACATCTACAGTCTGCGACCTCTGCGACCACCCTTTCTGCGCGTAGAGTCGGAGGGAATAGGAGTGACGTCCTCAATACGGCCGATCTTGATTCCTGAACGGGCAAGAGCGCGAAGAGCGGACTGAGCGCCAGGACCGGGGGTCTTGGTGCCCGTACCACCGGTAGCTCTTATCTTAAAATGGAGAGCAGTGATACCGACTTCCTTGCACTTGACAGCAACATCTTGGGCAGCCAACATAGCAGCGTAAGGAGAAGACTCATCGTGGTCAGCCTTTACCTTCATGCCACCTGTGACACGAGAGATGGTTTCACGACCAGTGAGATCGGTGATGTGGACAAAAGTGTCGTTGAAAGAAGCAAAGATACGAGCAACGCCAAATACGAGCTCACCTTCACGGGCCTGGAGCCCAAGGGTAACGTTTTCTACGGTTGTTAGCAAAGAAGAACAGCACACGTACATGGCAGTGTCCTTGTCAAGAGGGGATTATTGCGTTGGACGCTCAAAAATGGACGCTTCGCTCTAAAGAAACGTGACTATAGATTCAAGTACCACGGAGGCAGATGCCTTGGTAAATGCGTTTGTTCCACGGGACTGAAAGGCCAACAGCAACAATCCAAGCTCTTGAACACAGGCACCCAAACGATTGAAAGAGAGTCACGCTTACCGTTTTTAGGGGCCATTGTAGATGTGTTCTTTTTAAGATCTGTGGATGTCGTCGGTCGGAGATTGGAGAAGACGAAAGAATCTAGAAAAAAGTGCCAGAGTCAGAAAAAAGAGCGAGTGAGTGTGTGTATAGGGGCAAGGGCAACAAAATATTATAAAAAGTTGCCTATTCAGGAGCACAGTCACATTGTACGGCTGAGTGCATGTTGCTTCGGCTAATACTAAATAGAGAATTGTTGAATAGTAGGAATGGATTTATTGTCATGACGAAGGTTATTATTTACTTTGCTCGCTGTCAATCAAAAGCTGCTCCCTTTCTAGCCGCGCCTGGACCGCTTTGCGGGTTTGCGCCATCACCTCCTGTCGGATTTGATCATTGTTGCTTTGCACGGTGGTAGCGGGCGGTTCTCTGACAGCAAGAGCAGACTGCGAACCTCCGCTAAGTCGCGAAATTGTTCTTGGAATTTGAGTTCCAGACACCTTTCTCTGCAGCGAGCGCGGGGCGGTTGCAACTGCCAGCGACTTGGAGGGGCCACTTATGGATAAGCTACGTGACGGTGATGTGAGAATGGGACCAGCTGTATTGTGCAAGTTGGCAGCAGAACCCTTTTTCCGAATCTGTGGCTGTACTGGACTAGCGCCTGATGATATAGATGAGTAACTCGAGTTTGTTGCACGAGACATTGATCGAACAGGGCTGTTGCTTCGCGAACGAGGAGGCGAGAGTGTAGACGAAAGCGAAGAATCACGAGGAGCTGATGGCGTCCTGGGCTTTGTAGTCTGTATCTGCTGTGGTGAGTTTGCAAAGGCCAAGAGAGGTTGCGATGGTTTTTGAGCACTAGTTGCCCTATGACTGAATGGGATGTTGCTGTCGCCTTTGGCCTTCATGTAGTATTTTGGAGAATTGGGGCTGACGGTAAGGGTCGACAAGTACGGGCTCAGCGTCAGTGGCTTTTTTGGAGTAGACACAACGGGAGATGCCTTAGCCGTAATCTTGGCTACCTTTTGCTCAGGAATACTGAGCGGATTCTTGGGGCGATTCTCTACCTTTATTCGCTCTCGATACAGGTTCTTGTATAGTCTATCCACTTGCACCTCAACGGAAAGTCGGTGAAGATAGGTAAGTATGACCATTGCGCGATCTTTTTTAGAAAAATCTGCTGTAGATGGTGTTATCTTCTTGACCAAGTCAAGCGCCTCTTTTACAAGTCTCTGCCTTGTTTCCTTAGACACGTAGTGCTCAATGTATAAGTTGGAATTTGAAAGGACTGTCATATAAGTGACTTCAGACGACTTTGCCGCTAACACAGTAAATGAATAGTTCTTGAGAGGAAATCGAGGAAGAACTGAACTTTGAGATGGCTTGCCGCTCAGCAAGCACAGAGACCGGAATTTGTTCTTTTTCCAGTCGATAAGCACGCGATGCTTATCGTTCTTCAAGACTTTATCAAATTCTGCCTTGCTATACAGAACGTCCAGTTTCTCTTTGTCCATATGCGACACTCCCGGAAAGCTACCAGTCACATTCGTGTCGCTACCGTCATTGTTGGTTGGCCTGGAAAAGGACTTCGTGGAGGTGCTTGATTTGAGATCGGTTAGACTATATTTCTTGTCTAAAGTACCAAATTTGGTTCGCAGGCTCACTCCTGGGGGTTTGGAGGCAATATCCCTCTGCAACTTTGCCTGTTCTCTGTGCCTGTCTGAGCCTCCGGCACCAGCCACGCCAACACCGCCGACGGCGGCATCGTTAAGGAAGGCCTGCGATTCGGCTATGTTGCAGCGGCGAAACATATACAGGAGGGACTTGATCTGAAGATCAATTGAGTCCTCAAATTCGCCCTGTCTGTAGGTAGGTACAATGGTAGAGGGACCAGCGGTATTCAGTGGCCAAAAAGATTTGAGAAGGCCTTCCATGATTGTCTGTACAATTGTGTCTGTAGATTTTTGCTAAGCCTATGCTGAGCCTGGGAGAGTGCTGTGTGGACTGATTGCGATTTTGCGATTCGATTCAGGCAGAAGTCAATAAAAATGCTGAATAAGTGTTGATGTAATTGTTTATTTTTTTTAACTACCATGTTTTTTGGTTGGGTGTGTAAAGCACGTGATCTAAACTAAATAAGTAAAAGGTTATTAGTCATAATATGTTGCTTCTGACTCAGCCTGTTACAACTCTTCTTCTCCGCCACCTTGACCCTTCTGCTCACCTCTACCATCACCACCATTATAACTTGCCTTTCTCAATATTTTGTCCAACTCAGTACATTTCTGCAAATCTTATATTAGCTGCATTTGCTCTTTCTGATCTCGATCTTTGGCCTTGGTCTTTGACCTTTCTCTTAACATAGTATGGCTTCAGATTCTACGACGGGCTCGGCTCACTCTGCCAGCCACAAGCACAGATCTCGCAGCACTCATACAGACCCCAAACAGCAACATACGGCAGACATTTTACCTTCCTTCGGCAACAATGGTGCTGGACGTATTGGTCGCTATCAAATAATCAAAACTCTCGGTGAAGGTTCCTTTGGCAAAGTTAAACGTATGTGCTTTTTCCCTCTAACCACAGTGTAATGCCACGCTAACATTTCATCTTTTAAGTGGCTTATCATCTGGCCACGCATGCCCGCGTTGCCCTCAAAATCATTAACAGGAAAACTCTGGCGAAATCGGACATGCAGGGACGCGTTGAGCGCGAGATTTCCTACCTTCGGCTTCTCAGGCACCCCCACATCATTAAACTGTAAGTTCCTCACGCTGCTCCATATTTTGCTGAAACTAAATGGTTATTTAGCTACGATGTCATCAAGTCAAAGGATGAAATTATCATGGTAATTGAGTTTGCTGGCAAAGAGCTCTTCGACTATATCGTCCAGCAGGGTCGTATGCCTGAATTTCAAGCCCGTCGTTTTTTTCAACAAATAATTTCTGCTGTCGAGTACTGCCACAAGCACAAAATTGTTCATCGTGACTTAAAACCTGAAAATCTTTTGCTCGACGAAAACATGGACGTAAAAATCGCTGATTTTGGTTTGTCCAACATCATGACAGATGGTAATTTCCTCAAAACAAGTTGCGGTTCCCCAAATTACGCTGCACCCGAGGTAATCTCTGGAAAACTTTACGCAGGTCCTGAAGTTGACGTTTGGTCATGTGGCGTTATTCTATATGTAATGCTATGCGGTCGCTTACCCTTTGACGACGAGTTTATTCCAGACCTGTTCAAGAAAATCTCCAATGGTGTCTACAGCATTCCGCCAGATCTCTCCCCGGGCTCCAAGCATCTACTTCAGCGAATGCTTGTTGTAGACCCTCTCAACCGTATTACAGTTCATGAAATTATGGAAGACCCTTGGTTCAAGGTGGACATTGATCCCTCCTTACTCCCTCCTGATTTACGTGAGGATACTTTGGTTCAAGACGACGCTATAGACGATTCCTTAGTTGGGGCGCTAGGGCGCACCATGGGATATGCTAAGGAACAGGTCTACGATGCCCTCAAACAAACAAATGGTGATGGAAGTGAAATACGCGACGCTTATCAACTCATCAAAGATAATCGCTACCTGGGAAAAGATGCAACCAAGCAGGACGAGATGGAGCGGTTACTGGTTGATGACTCTAAGGCTCAGGATACTCAGCGTCGTGAGGAGCTCATGGCAGCTGGCTCAAACAAAGGTATAGGCAACAGGCCTTCTTCGTCATCTTTCAGCAGGGACAATCCTCCTACTCTCACCTTTGATGGCTCCTCACTAATGATGGATACCATTTCTCACAAAACACCTAGTAACACAATTGGTGTATTGCCTACATCTCTCCCCGCATACCACAGAGCTAACATGATTGCTTACGGACCATCTACTATGCGAAAACTCAATCCTGTGTCCACTAAGAGGTCGAAAACCAGATGGCATTTTGGTATTCGATCGCGGTCTTACCCACTCGATGTCATGGGCGAAATCTACCGTGCCTTGAAGAACCTTGGTGCAGAGTGGGCCATGCCTAGCGACGACGATTTGTGGACTATTCATGTCAGATGGAATTGTACTCTTCCAACCTCCCGGCCTTCTAATACTTCTGCAGCAAGTCCGAGCTTGCCGGCCGCTGCTGCTGCTCCTACAAGTGCTGATGATGATGTGCCAATGACAGATACAGATGCTGTTGATGAAGGAACTACCGAAGCCGAAAAAAACAACACAAGCGAGAGTGAGCAAATGAAGATGCGCATCCAGCTATACCAGATTGAGCAAAATAACTATCTCGTGGATTTTAAATTCGATGGTTGGGACGACCAACCAACTGGCGAAAACGATGCATCTGGTGAACCTGCTAAAGCATCAGATGCCAATGCTACGAAGAAACGGAACAGATCACAATTTGACACATTCTCAGCATACCCGTTCTTGCATCTTGCTACGCGTTTAATTATGGAACTTGCTGTAAATAGCCAGACTGGATGAATATTAGCAATGCGCAATGTCCTACTGTATACATTATAAATATACTATAGTATATAAATTCGTTGATGGTACTGTTATTTTCATTGTTTGGATAACTAGGTCAATTTAGAATGAAGCTGCTGAACATCTGCAATGACCTGTCGAGAAATGTGTTTTAAGAAGAGTCTTTCCTGGCTTTCATTGTATTTAGGAAGAGCATCATACAACAAGAATGAAGCTTGAGACTGGTCAAGTTCAGATCCTTTCGTTGGAGTTGAAGAACCACCTGAAGAGTTTCCTTTGGTTACATGTTGGTGCAAAGATAAAGTCTGGTAACCTTGACGGATAATGTCGGCCACTTTTTTGGGTGTCAGCTCATCTGAAGTTCTTGTACTGGCATCGGAAATCGAAGGGCTGGCTTCAGTAGTAGCCGCAGATCTGAAGGAAAAAAACGAAGATTTGTTCTGTTGTGGTATGGAGGCTGTCAAAGATTTAAGTAGATTGTTGTAATGACTAACTGCTGCTTTGATCACCGACATTGATGGGGATGCAACAAGAGCAGGAAAAAGAGAGCCAAACTTGTCTAAATCTTGCGAGCATTCCATGACTTTATAGAGTAAATCATCATACTGACTGGACTCGGCCAAAATGACGTCTCCATGTATTAAGGCCGTGGCAAGCACGAGCGTTATTAATCGGCCTAACGCTACGTACCCCGCGTAAAAGCTGGTCGAGCCAAACTCCGATTCCTGCGGTGGCTGTGGCCCTGTGCCAGATGGAGGTGGATGAGAGTTTATGAATCTGACTAGCGACATGATGGTTTTCCATAGTTGAGACCAGTGATAATCAAGACCGAATCTTCCCTGTCTCAGCATATGTAGTGTCTGAAACAATACCGTAAATGTCAAGATGTACATTTGAACGTCCAGCACACGCTTCATGTTGAATCTAATTGCACATAGTAAAGAGTCCAGAATGCCCTCGATCAGTAAACGACCATTAGGGCGGTCAACGACAGGAATATTTGGCGAACGTTGTTGACAGACAATGATTCCTTTCGTGCGATGCTCGTCTGAAAGAAGCAAAGACGGCACAGAAGATGACTGCGGCGCCTCTACTAAAAGGCGAAGAATCAAGAGATTGAGTCTTGTATACAACGCAGCTCGCGTAGTTTTATGCTGGTTTTGGAAAAGATAGGTGCAATGCGACAAAAAGTTTGCAAAGGGAGGATTCGGAGATGTGAGTATCTTACTTTTAGGAGTTGAATATTCCAATAGTAGTTTAGCATAAACGTTGTTGACGTTTATAAACTCGTAAGTGGCTAACGTTAGGGAGTTGATTTCCAGGGGAAGCGCATCTAATAAGGATTTTTCTTGAGCAGCTCCAGCTTGGCCCATACCGATCCAGTAGGCCACTGATTTATATGCAGAAAGACCAATATTTCCCTGCTGGCTGGGAGGGGTCCCCCGTCCCTCGCTTAGTACGGATACATACTTCTCAAGGCACACCTGCCACACATGTCCGGAAGCCTGTATTGACTTGTTCATTCCTTGATGATCGACAGAGTCAGCAAGTCGCGTACGATAGGGATTGAGGGCTTCCAATTTATCATAACTAGCAAGGATTCCGATAAGTGTAAATGCATCACCAACATACTCTTCAGCACCTTGCATGTCAATAAACGACATGATGGACCCAAATATATCTCGGTTGGTGAAATAAGATGCTAAAGACGTTTGATAAGCACCCCCAGCTGCGATCGTAGCCGTGCGTATAGAATTGACCTGGATGGATAGGATATACGACGAATGAGGATCTTCTGGTGAGTGTTTTTGTTTGACAATAGTACTGAGGCTGTCTAACAGGTCAAAGAAAACCTGATCTATAGATTCTAGCCCAGCAAAGACGGCAATCAAGTCAGAAGATGGACTTAAAAAGTTCTTGCTAAAGACTCCCTGCATGAAAGTAGACAGAATAGCGAGCGAGTTGTCCACGAGGGCAAGATCAGTAGATCTCAGATTTGTCACTGCATTTGAGAACAAGCTTTGCGTAACAAGCTTAAAAAGAGGTGTTAAACGAGTTATCATGTCTCAACAGAAGTCTGCTTACTTTGTACTGAAGAATTCGATCTGGAGATACAGAGTTTATAGTCTCCAGAAGAGCTGCTCGATTGCATCGCAGGAAGAACAGCTCTTTCCAAAAGCCATCTGGTTTTGTTTCGCTTGGTGGCCTCTACATATCAACTGTTAGATGAAAAAGCAGCAAATATTTGAATAATTGTACATTTGTACATCTGGTAAACTTACAGCGAACAATGCTTTGTAGAGATCCAAAACTTTGGGCCGTAACGGGCCTTGCTCAACCTGCACAAGGGGCGACTCCAGTGGCAGAGAAGGAGTGTTCCTGGACAGGGCCATTGTAGTTGTGGAAGAGCGAATTTAGTCAGACTTGACGAAAGATAATGGTAGTGATATCGATCGCGAAGGTGATGATGTGTCTGAACCGAAATGAAATGTGCACGTGCGTGAATTTAAGTATTTGGCCATGGTCTCTGGACATATTCTCTTTTATTACTGCTTACGTACAATACTTTATTTGCTATTACTTTTGACTCCTAAGCTTTTTACATTTTGAAGAAGCAATACGCAGGCTAAATCCATATATTCCTTCGTCCTCAGGAAAATAGAGTTTTTCTATAGTTTGAGCCGCCGTGAAAATTGAAGCAGCGAAAGTGACTAGGGCGGTCTGGTCAGCTAATACCATTGGCATCATTGGAGTTATTGTGGCTGTCGAGGTAGCTCTCGTGCTACGGGCTGACTTGCTTTTGGCAACTCTTTGAAACTCGCGAAACGCCCTCAGACTTTGAGGTTGGCCAGGCTCGCCAGGCTCGCCAATAGCTCTCTGATCACTTAGTCTTCGGCGTGCTGGCTCATAATCTCGTTCATTGTGCGGATTGCTTTCGCGGATACATCAGTTCCCAGCGGAATACGTTGTGCAATATGCGATACTCAGCTAGGAACAATGTGGTGAGCCAAATTCGGAGAAATATTAGGGTTTTGTTCCTCAACGCAAACTCTAACAGTACAGTACAGACTTTCGGTAGACTATGCTGTCTATTAACTTAGTCTACTTGTGATGCTGGACTAAATAGTAGAAGGGACCAAACTCACTTTTTAAGCTATAGCACAGGCCTACCACTGCACAACTTGATATGGAATCCGGCATAGAGTCTATCGCAATTATAGGCGGAGGCCCTGCAGGACTGGCAATACTCCACGAGTTGCTTCATGTGGATGCTAACGGAAGCACTACTCTTCACAACATGGACGGAAAATTTCCCGACAAGCCTAGATTCAAGGAGATCGTCCTTTTTGAACGGAACAGTGCTGCGGGAGGCGCGTGGAGATACGACAAGAATGTAGGTCCTGAGCTGACTTCAGAGGTTGCTGAAACGCAGAAATTCAATAATCCACATGTTATATACTCTCAAACTCCATTGCCGAGTGGACTTGATGTGCTTGAACATCTTTCTCACGAAAAGCCCCTTGAAATTCCTTTGGATGCAGGTGTATACCCTCCTCCGCTGGAATGGTATCAAAATGCCGTGTATCCGTCCCTTTACACCAACACTCCAGAGCTTCTCATGAGGTTTTCTTACCAGCCCAGGAAAAGAGTGGAAACCAGCGACATAAGCCCCTTCATTCGCCATGACGAGGTTCTCGCCAATATGGAGTCACTGGCAACCAAGCCGGAGATGAAGATTTGCATAAGATACAACAGCAGTGCTCAGCGTTTAACAAAGGTGAAGTCTGGAATGAAATGGGAAGTTACGGTGCGAAAGTTTGATGAAACCCAGAGGGTTTACAAGTGGTATAAACAAGAGTTTGACGCTGTTGTGATTGCGAGCGGCAGACAGCTCTATCCACACTATCCTGTAATTGACGGGCTTGCGGACGTGATAAAAACAGTTCCACAACATATATCCCACAGCAAGAACTTTCGTTCACCCGACAGGTATAAGAATGAGGTAACTATTCACAGTTGGGCTTCAACAATTGCTAACCTATAGTAGGACGTGTTGATCATTGGAAGCAACGTGAGCGCCGTTGATATAGTGAAGCAGATATATCGAAAAGCCCATTCCGTGTCCATGACGGTCACAAATGAATACGACACAAAAAACTGGATGTCAAGAGCAGTCAGGTCTCCGCAAATAACACAGAAGTTATTAGTGAAAAGACTTCACGTCCAAGGAGATACCGGCGAAGCGAATAGAATTGTTGCAATATTTTCAGACGGCACAAGCCAGGCATACACATCGGTTATATTCGCCACAGGGTATCACACGTTTTTTCCTTTCATTGAGCCTGGGCTTTTTAGAAATAATATCAGCGACTCGGAAGTGCATTCTAACAAAAGTCAGGTGAAAAATTTGTATCTGCATACATTTTACAGAGATGACCCTACTCTTGCAGTTATGGGCCTTGTACTGCCCAGCGTGCTTTTCCATTTAATTGAAACTCAAGCAATAGCAATTGCGGGAGTTTATACGAAGATCAAAATTCTCAGATTCCTCGAAATGCCTAAAAGGACCAAAGAAGGTTATGACGGCCTGCTTGAAGAAACGTCTCCTGTTATTGAGTCTCCGCTACCCAACGCGGATGTGCAAAAGAAATGGGAGAATGACCGAGTCTCGAAAACTGGCTCTAAATTCGAGAGCTATGAATGCGAAAGCGTGCACGAGGAGTTGGGCAAGCATCTTACCTCATTAGGGCCACGAGATCGACAAAGCCCTCTTGAGACAGATTCAGATGCTCCTAAAGAATACCGTGAAAGCCTGAAAAAGTTAGAGGCCTTATTTCAAAGGGAGATTGGCACTTGGAAAAATTGAGACATAGCAACCGGGATATAGAATCCTCCCACTATAGCTACATACATAGCCAATTAACAACAGTGTCATTGATTTGGTGAATCACAACAATACAGTTAAGGAATCTAGTCCTAAGCTTAGACTACTCATCACGGTTGTACCTTCAAGAATGATGCAGCTTAATATAGAGTACTTGAAACTTCGTCTGGGTGGGCTGAAGAGGTTGAAGCTAAATAACCACTGTCCATTCTGTAAGCCATCGAGCATCGATCAAGACAATTGCTGAAATGCATGTCAAAAAGCAAGGACAAGGAACGGGGCACGGTTCACCATGTATCTAAAATACAGTATATGTTTTAGTTCACGATCAGTGATTTCAATCGATAGTTCTGCAGTGACAAAGGTGGGTTAGAAGGGAGAAGAACCCTGGAGATGAGGGACTGAGAGAAATCCTTTGTGTGAATTTTCAATCGAAGATCCCAAGATAGAGTCAATGCCAGATCTGGCATTTCGTCCGAATTGGGACTAGGGCTAGATCCGGGTCACGTACGCGCACTTAGCGCGTCAGTACTTCCTTTACAGAGTTTGGTAGTCTACGCCGTTTTGTGGTGGAGCGTTTGCAGGAACAAAGTAGCCATATATGCGCACATATGTCTACGTGCCTATAGCTCTATAGACCTATATATCTGTGTATATGTCCATGTGTCGTGGCCAGTGCTTGATAACACCACAGCCTATGCAGGCGTCAGCACTGCTATGGAGCCAGAAATAAGACTACATTTAGGTCCATGGCTTTGGGCCGAGGATCGCAGTACGCTAAAAATTGCTTTGACCAACTTGCATACGCAGAACCTTTGGCCTGTACCTGTGGCCTGTACCTATGAAATAGTGTGCTTGCCTCGGCCACCAAAATTCCCAGACCAGCCCAATGACCAGGATGTTAAGTCAAGGTTATTTGATAATCAGATATTCTACACGGCTAGACGCGCAATGTGGATTGTATGCGTTCGAACTTACTTGCTCACCACAAACGAGCATGGCATTGCAAAGCCACAGACATGAACAGCACGAAAACACCCACACCCACAGAATCATGCCTCTCAAGTAGAGCTACATCCGTAAATACTTTTGCGTACTTTCGAAAGATTCTGACAATCGCTGAGACCAGATCCACATAGTGGTAGAACGAAGCGTAAGTGATCTCAGCCTGGCAATGGCACTTGATATACTCTCATACGAATCGTGTGTGAGTATACATTGACACCACTACAGGACACTACTAGACACCATAAAAACAACAGGCAATGGCCTAATGGAATAGCATGTCTCGTTTTATGCAGGATCGAGATCTATGCAATGAGCCTTCGTAGATGGCTCAAATCGGCAAGCTTGAATCTGTGCCGTCTCAAGGATCATACGCATCTAAAAATGGTAAAAGCCTTGGTCCAAGCATACACCAGGTCCGCTCACGTCAACAACCTACGTGGAATAGGTTGTGGAGGAAAAGCAAGTCAAAGCTATAAATCTTCAAAGGGGATTTTATGAAAATTTTATGAGACTGCGGTAGACAGCTATACAGTGTAGAGTCTGTAGACGCATACAGTACGTACACGAAAAAATAATTACCACATCTAGGCTTGAATCATACTTACAGTTCGCCAAATTTCTGCAACAAAACTACTTGCCTTTTCCTTTAGAACACAGTTGACTAGGGTCTGTATAGCCTTCGAACGGAATGGTATGAATTTGTTTGATGTTACCTGGTTGGGTTACGTTTCTATGTAGTCTCATGTTCTGAACTTATGGTCATATTATTTTGGTCTCGTAGAAGAGAATCTTTTGGGACTTTGCTTTTGTACTCATCGTAAATTATTTCCGAATTCAGCCATAGGCCGAGGAAGGAATATTCCCTCTCCCAATTGACATTTTGTTATATAGCAAAACATAGTTGAGCTGCGACTTCCAAAAATAAGTCTTACGCTGTCAACTACAGACCCTACAGAGTGCTCATAACAAAATTAAGGGTAATGATCATATACTCTTATTAGATATATGGCCTAGAAACCTCAATTACGTTTACTCATCTAGTACGATAGGTTTCGAGTTAAGAGTGCCAATATCTTGACTACGTTAACAAGTGTTTTGATTCCTCGGATATCTTATGTGATTTCCAATTGCTCGTTCCATAGCAAAACCTAGATAGGCATAGAGCTTTTGCCATCTTTTAGCATGATCATACCTAAACAACTTTTGATTTCTTTTTCAGGTAAAGCTGGAGTCTTGTTTTGGCCCTTTGATCTCAAGGCTAGCCTGATTTTTGGCCAATGATGCTAATTAATACAACATAGTTATCAAACAATTGTGTCTCCTGTTGAAAATTGCAATAAGAGGTTGAAAACGTCTTGAAATCTTAAGGGCATATATATTTCAAAGGTATTTATTTAGAATAATAGGAGTATTCATAGGGATCTTAGCGCTGATCTGTTCTACAGCTTAATATGATCTCTAGACTGCCCAAATCAGACAATCAAATTCCATGTAATTTTTTATATTTTACCAGGCTTCATTTAGTGAACAAAAGAAAAAAGCGCAAAACCAGAGTATCCTGTGGCTCATTCTCGCGAAGAATGATATTTGTGCACAGCATTCAAACATATAAAAGGCCTTGATCAGCTCAGGATTTGAAATACTCATCGCAAAAGATCTCGTCATTATTAGATCCCAAAACTTAACGATCTCATAGATTTCAAGGATTTTGATACAGCATTCGATTTCAATAAAATACAATTTTGACTTCTCGAATCCTCAACATCGAGCTTTGAGGTTCTTTAATTTTTCAATACCCTTAACACCAAGGAACAAATCCTGCTCGGAAATTCAGCTTAAGGTATATTACTTATAATCATGAAAATAATGATATACTAACGTATCAGCCATGAAATTTACCGCCAGTTCCGTATTAGCTGTGGCGTTCTTGTCGACATTTGTAGCTGCATCCCCGCTACCTGCTCCAGCCGAAAACAATGACGCCCTGGTCAAGCGTGACGTCTGCACAGGTTCTGCCACTTCCACATCATGCTTGGCTAAATGTAACAGCGTCATTAGCGCAGCTACTTCTCACCCCTTAAGTGTTTGTAGCGCCTTGTCCGAAATTACGGACGACATTTCTGCCTGTCTGCTTTGTGGTTCTCTTTTCCCTGTTGTTAATACCCTAATCTCTGGTTCTCTTCTTACTTTCTTAGTTGGCTGTGATATTTCCACAACTGTGGGCTCCAACACCTACTGCTCCACAACATCTTTATCTAGTTCATCGTCGGCTTCGGTGGCTGCTTCTACTTCTACTTCTATTTCTGCTTCTGCTTCTGTTTCTTCAGATAGTGGTGTATGCACGGGTTCTGCTGATCAAGCTACTTGTTTGTCTGGCTGCCAAAGTATCATCACCTCCATTACCAGCAACTCGTTGAACGTCTGTAACGTGCTTGGTGAGGCCACTGATGCTATCTCTGCTTGCTTGCTTTGTGGCGCTCTTTTCCCCGTTGTCAACTCGTTGATCTCTGGCCTGCTTCTTACAAGCTTAGTAGGATGTGGCCTGTCAACTAGCGTGAACTCTGCTTCTTACTGCTCCTCCTCCTCTTCATCTTCATCTGCAGCTTCAGTTGCATCTCTAGCTTCAGCGTCTGCTTCTGTTGTTTCTGGTTCGAGCGTTTCTGCCAGTGTCACCGGTACTACTGCTTCTGTTGTTTCTGGTTCGAGCGTTTCTGCCAGCGTCACTGGTTCCACTGCTTCTGCCTCTGCATCTTCAGATAGTGGTGTATGCACAGGTTCTGCTGATCAAGCTACTTGTTTGTCTGGCTGCCAAAGTATCATCACCTCCATTACCAGCAACTCGTTGAACGTCTGTAACGTGCTTGGTGAGGCCACTGATGCTATCTCTGCTTGCTTGCTTTGTGGTGCTCTTTTCCCCGTTGTAAACTCGTTGATCTCTGGCCTGCTTCTTACAAGCTTAGTAGG